>OMNN01029259.1:0-10645 GCA_900302755.1 Chromis chromis
GGGTTGATATCCTGCTGCAGAATGAATTTGGGACAGATTGACACCTTTCTCATTTACCCTGACTGTGCAGTGCAAAGGGTAAGAATCTAAACGTGTTAAGAGCCTAAAACCTACAAGACAGCATGTGCACAGTTTAACTCTAGAAAACTGTTATCTGTTTGTTGGTGCTCACCATAAAACATATTTGTAATTTGGAGGCCCGTTGCTATGAAGTATGGAACTTGCACCTCACATTTGTTAAAAAGTGAAGTAAATCTTTAGTAAAGTAGTATTTGTAATTGAAAAGTCGACATTTTTAAGGATTCTGGAGGCAGAAAGAACAGATGTAATTCAGCTTTTTTGGAAAAACCTTGCCTGCCTAATACTGTGTTGGTCCCCCTTATGTGGTCAAAAATGCTCTGAACCATTGGGCATGGACAAGAGGACCTCTCAGGGTGTCCTATGGGGTCTGGCACCAGGACGTTGGCAGTGGATCCTTTGGGTACTCTGGCTTGTGCAGTGGGGCCTCTGTCAATCCAACTTGTTCCACTGCATCCTGTTGATGCTTGATCAGAATGGGGTGTAGGAAGTTTGGAGGTCAAATCAACATCTTGGGCCATTGTCATGTTCCTCAAGATGTTCCTCATTGTTTGATGTTTTTGCCATGTGGTGGGGTGCATTTTCCTGCGGGGGTAGGCCAGTGACATTTGGGATTGTCATTTGCATGAGGGAGTGTGCTTGTTCTGGGACAATGTTTATTTGGGTGTCTAAGTCTCATCAACACGGATGGCAAAATCCAAGGTTTTCCAGCAGAACACCACATAGTACCAATATGATCAATGTTATTCACTTCACCTGTCAGTGGTCATAATGCTGTGGCTGACCGGTGTATAAAACTTGTTTATATTTTATATTAAGGCAAGACACTACAAGTAAAAACATGTTTTTTTTTCTATTTCAATTTCAATTTTGAGATTATGGGTTATTTTGCTTCCATAACTTGTCTGCTTTCTGACTGGAAAAAGAAAAAAAAAGGTTTTCTATTGAACATTCACGCAAATTAGTGTATATTTATTGAGATAATTCTTCAAGTAGCAATTTAAACGTACATTTTCAGAAAACCTGCAATGCAAAAACAAATTGTCTTGATGAAAAATGTAGATGTTTAGAAGTTTAACTGTGATATCTGTTTAAAGGTGTATCTCTAAATAGTGGTTTCCATTACTAATGTTTGGATTTTTACTATACAGATATTAAAAGGCTGTTAAATGAGTCAATTTTTTTCCCCCATTTTTATTCCTGCCTATACTGTGAATGTTTCTACTAAGGGGTATGTATCAATTCATAGCCTGATTTATATAACTTTTATTTCTAAAAAGGTGGCTAAAAATGAATTTTTTAAATATTTTTTTCAGCTTGTAGCAGTATTTTCTGAAGAAAAAAAAAAATACACAGTATATATCCAGAATCCCCTTTATAAAAACCTTTGGCTCTAACATATCAACAAAATCAAACAAGAATTTTGAACCTGGGTTTGTCTACTGTTCAGATTTCTGTTCTGAAAATTAATGCAAAATACAGTATATTTAGGTAGATAATACCTCATTTTTATATTTATCCATAACATTTCAGAAACTTTGCAATAAAAAAGAAATGGTCTTCCTTTGAGTAATCAACTGGGCAAGTTTTGTAGCAATATAAGATAATATATAATTAGTCGAGTCCCCGGACTGGTAAAAGGCTGAGGTGGGAAAGCGAGAGCAACCACTTGTCCCAGTCACCACTACTAATAGGATGGGTCAAATGCAGAGAAGGAATTTCCCCAAGGGGATCAACAAAGGTTAGATTATTATCATTAATAATAATAATATGGACATACTTAAGAACAAGCACATCTAAACTGTACTTAAATACTGTGCTTGAGCAAATGTGCTGAGTTATATTCCACCACTGTAAGCTGTGTAACCTTGTTTAATTTTTCTAATATAATTCCAATGCTTCAGTGAGCACAAACAAAATGCAATTAACGGAAACCTAAAATATCTCAAAGCCAAAGCAAACAAAGCAAACATTTTTTCAGCATGGCTGAACAAGTCAAAAGGAAATCTAGCAAAATAAATGTAGATATTTCTGCTATTAGAGTGAACCAAAGGATTCAACATACTGGAGTAACAAAAAATGTTTTTATTCACACATTTACATCCATGTACAGTCTTGTCAAGTAATTTCAGATATAGAGAAGCAGAAACAGTACTGAAACTTGGCACACCGTTCAAGCTTTGAACTATGAATTAATAGACCTTGTTCCACCAGATGAAAATAAAGCCTTACTTCTGTTTCATATTTATAGATATTGTATTTAAATGCTATTACAACCACTCTGAAAATAATCAATCATACTTCTATTAGATGTGAGGTTCTAAAGGGGTAGCCGAGAACTTGTTGTTAGTGCATCCGTCTGTCAGGCTTGAGGAGGTTCAGCCCTCCGATGAGCATCAAGCGCTGCTCTCCAGCAGAGCCTCAAAGTCTGGGGAGCAAACCATCTTGTGTTTGATATTCCCTAATACAGTCAAGTTGCCAGTTTTGCCTTCTGTGCCAATGGAGACCAGTTCCTGTGAAAAGAAGAGAAAATCCTGTCAGACATGTTCACAACAGTGTACGCATCTGTTCTGTGATAAAATTACAGAGTGTATGGAGACAAAGAGACATTTAATGAACGTACCTGAAGGAAAGCGCATGATGTTCCTAGAGACACATCAAGCGTCACTTGTCCTAGTATGAGCTGCACCCTTCCAGATTTCCGCACCAGCATCTTTCCTATGACACCCTCCCGCAGATCTTTCAGATTGCAGCTGTTGTCTTCAGCTTCCTCCTCCTGTTTTAAATTATAACTCAGTTTACGCATAAGACCTCCACTTTATTGTGTATTAAAAAGTAGACGACGGCGATATCTACCTGAGACTCTGTTTTCAGAAGCACAGACTGTCCGTCCTCTGACTGCACCTCTGTTTTCACCGGCCTGTGCTCTTTGGTCGGAGGCTGGCCGGGCAGCGAGTCGGGCAGCTGAACGAAGAACAGCTCATCGCCTTTGCTCAGACTCCATTTGTGCAGCAGGTCAGGAAGAACTTCAGGCTCAGGGAGCGGAGGAGGCCTGAAATTCGCCTCTGTCTTCTTTATTTCCATTTCTTCTGGCTCTTGTTTCACTGAAGACAAAGGGACAACTATTTTGAGAGAGCAGCTATTTGGACAACATGTTTATTTCTTGCTTTCACAAGACATCACATGTACTTGAAACCCAAGATGAAGATTTGGAAACTGCTATCAAGACACAGGACTGTTTTTGTCTCATCTTGTTCCATAGTAACACTATGAAAAGAACAATTTTCAAGGAAATTAAGTAATGAAAGAGTGAAATACAAGCCCAAAGACCTACAGTTACCTTCAACTGCAGGCTCCATGGGTTCACAGTCCTCATCTGTCTTCTCAATTTTAACAGCAGCATCACTAAATTCCTCTGTGAATCCCCAACCGGACACAGCGAGGGGAAGCTGCACGGGGCAGCTCCTTCGCTCACTCCTCAGGAAGGGGTCATCTATAAACTGAAAGAACACACAGAAAGTAAAGTGAAATTCATGGAAGATGTACAATATACCTACTTTAATAATGATTTGACGAATAGGACCGAGTCTTTAGGGTCAATTGGTCGATTGATATGCTTGCATCCGACTACATTCTCATTGTTCAGACAATCGCTGGTGTTGTTTTCCCAAGGAGAAAAGCGCAACAGCCTTCCAGGGTTAATCCATTATTTTTGGCAGTGCGGGGATCAAACTACCTGTGAACACCCTACGCTTTCACAACTTTAAACTGGCCCAACCTAAAGGAGATTGCAACATCTAACTTTAATATTTTTAGGCTATGTTTACTGATCGTTTACTCAGAGTTGTCTGTGTGGCCGCATTTACCTAAAACAGAGGGCTAAAAAGTTGAAGCTAAATTTTGCAGCAGTTTGCAACCAACATGACAACAACTAAAACTGTATTCTAACATGTCTGAGTTATAGTCCTCAATAGGTTTTATTCTGGGATCATGAATTGATATAACTGTGATTTCAGAAATTATATGAATATAACACTGGCCCACTCTCTGTTGTTTGTCATTTTAGTATAAAATAACCAGTTTAGAATGATTTATTATGCTGCAGATTCCAGCTTTCTATGTTCATTTATAATTCATGTAGGCAGGTAGAGTGCACTCAGTCCATTGTAGCCAATTTTGTTAATATAAAGATAACGTGAACATTTTCTTTCTAATGACCAATCGATTGTTTGAAGACTAGGTATGACTTTCTTTAGTTAACTACAGCCTTACTGACAACAAAGGACTCACATTGTCTCGCTCCAGCTTGCGCAGAATCTCTTTGGTCTCCTCTTCAGTCTCCCTCTTCTCCTTTTTAATATTAATGATGGGTGAAGGTCCCACGCTCGGAGCATCTCTCTCACTTTCAAAGCCACCTGTGTGTGATAATGAGATTTGCTTAAACCAAGATAAGAAACAATCATGCATGCATAATATAAACCTTAGTAATTGCACTTGTGAGAAAAAAAAACACATCTGCCTAAGCCAGCAGTGCTTATCCAGCACGAACCCTACCTCTCTTTTTCATCATCATCTCTGCAGGCCCCTGCTCAAAAATAGAATGGGATTGGATGACCTCTCCGCGACCTCGGCCCCTGCCTCGATCTCTTGGCCCTCGACCTCGATCTGCATCCTTCCTGTCTCTCCTTTGCCCGACTTCAACTTTTGCTCTATTACAGCAGACAGAAATGTTGGTCATCAGCCACAGAAACTGTTAAACACACATCTTAGACTTACATCTTAGGACACTTACTCTTCTTTAACTTTTCGGCCAATAATGTTGGGTGTAAATGTTTTCTGAAAAAAAAGACCCCAAAAAAAAAATATTAGTGATAAGGCAATCATTTGAAAAACATTGTATGTGTATCATCATATGCTAAACATATTGAGTAGTGAGTAGTATTTTTTTTGCCGTGCATATTATGGAGGCAGTTCCTAACTTTGGTTGTGCATTAAAACAAATGCATTTCCAGGTTACTCTGTTGTGGTTAGAAACAGTGATACAGTGCATTACCTTCTTTACTCCCCCCAGAGTGAGGTCCCTCGATCGCATTGAGGGGAGGCGGCCAGTAGAGAGGCCAGCGGGTTGTCGACGGCCCATCAGCAGTCCTATATTACCACTACCTCCAGGAGTCGGCACACGCTGGCCGCTGGGGTCACCTGAGTCTGCCATCCTGAACTGTGGCAAAGCAGGGGATAATAGTGATATACAAATAGTGATTCTTGTCTAATTGTAATTACATTTACCACTATTTGAAGTCATTTTTCATAAGAGCACTACTAATAATATTACAAATTGTTATTTTTAGTCCTCATTTCTAAATGGCTGAGTCATCATTTGCTTCATTATGTTCAGTAGGGCTGGAGAATTTGTAGAAAATATCTGATTACAATTTTTCTGACAGATACTTTTGGCAATATTTTTGTAAAAGTCCTGCTTGATGTCAGGATTTACTGTGTGATAGATTTAGAACACGATGAAGCATTTCCACATGAAACACAATCAAAAGCAGGACTGTCATGGGATGGCATGAGTCTATAAAACCACTGATACAACAGTTCAATTCCTGGGTCAGACGAGCTGCACAACATTTGCCATTTGCTAATAGCATTGTTTCAAACTGCAATTTTGACATGTAAATCAATTAACTGTTCAGACTTAAAATATATATAATTAGACAACTGTCATATTGAAAATATCCATCTCTAACTATGAGTTAATTAGTTTCATTCTATTGCCTGCTACCTTTAAAACACTGTATAACACCCATCTGTAATTTATATGAGAGTACTTGTAATTGTGTTTCAAGGTTTCATTGAATTTAGTCATATTTGTCATCTTACTAATGGGCCAGTGTGGTCAAGCTGTCATTAATGTTTGCTACATGGTCAGCCACTTTTAATGATATACTGATTTCTTTTGCAAGTAAATGTGTATGGTTCTATTAAACATAATATATACTACACAAAAACATAACCACAGCATGTAATATTTCATTCAGTTCTATCCATTCATATTAACATAATGGATTAAGTATTTGTTATGCCAGCACATGGTATCTCTACAACAGCATCATGAAAAAAAACAAATACACACTATGTTGGAAATGAGTTGAGCAGTATTTGGCGTATAATCTAGGAAATAAGATTATGTCAGAGGAGACCTGAAATGACTTCTTAGACAACAAATGGTGGAGTTGTGGACATTCAAGCTCCTGGCTTACCCTAAATGACATGCAGCCTCCGGCCAACAGCCCGTTTGTTTGTCTTTCTCTTGTCATGTGTGATACTGTCATTTGAATACTAAGAGTTTTAAGGTGGACTTTTACAGTATGTCGTCAAAGGAGTGTCTGTGTGATGGACACGCTATCAGATTATTGTCCTTTAAAAACACACCTGAAGTGGGCGTGGATTGGCTCAGTGAGTTGAACAGCTCAAAAACATTTTGTGTACATTGGCTAATTGTACTTGCCGAACAGTACGGGCAGGCTAAGTAAGACTAGTGTAAACACAACAATAGAAATGAGTTTTGCACTTTTTCTCTAAGAGGTAGGGATTGACTAATATGGGTCTTTCAGGGCCAATATAAAATGTGATATCAGAGAACCTATCATTCATAATGAGGCTTCTTCATAAGAAATCAATAAGGATTACTGGAACTGATAATGTAGAATACAAAGAGGAGTGATGACATCAGAGCATCACATGATGCTAGCAAGTTTCCTCTGTTTACTGTAGGACTGATTGAGGTTGAACAGTTATGTCTGCTCTCCTATCTGCCTTGTTAATATTTCACTGTTCTATCACTGTCATTGCTCGCTAAGGCCTAAATCTTAAAGCATTTTTAGTTGTTTTCGAAAAACTGTTTTGGGGAAATCTGTGCCTGCCTTTTAACTTGGCTGCTAGTCATTAGCCTCAGCCAATGACAACCGTCTATCCCTACTAAGACCATTTGCATGCTGGGGTTACATTTTTGTTCCGTGTAATTATAAAGACATTATTTTAGTCTTTGTGATTGTTGTCTTTCTGAGCAAATAATGTCTATATGTAGCCAATTATTATTGTAAAGCAGCCTTTCATTCTCTACTTTGGATTAATTGAGTTAATTATACAACTTAAATAAGCACATTAAAGGTTAGCCCCAGTTTGTGCCCCTCATGTAGAGGCATGCCAGTCATGGGAACAAACTAATTACAGGTAAGCCCACAAGAAGTTGTCACAAAGAGCAGAATATATGGTAAATTACCAATCATTCATGTCGATGTACCGTACAATATCATTACAGAAAAACAGTGTAGTTCTGAATAGAGACGATAATTACTCCTTTAAAATAGCCTCTGGTGTTGCACTACAGGAACGACTATAAACCAGTGACATAAACAGCTGACTGCCATTTTAAGTATTTAAGTAACTACACACCAAATCAAATCACCACTTTAAACCGCTATTTTTCATATAGCGACCATCTCACGTTACATTTAATAATTTGTGTCAACAAGGCAGCAAAAAAACTGCAACACGTGGCTAAATTCCTACACGAATACAAGGATACGGAACAAGTTTGGTGAACTTTAACGCCGTCAGGACAAACTTCTGACTCGCTCTGCTTCTCCACAGACTCACCTTATTATTCCTCGGATGTTTTTATCAGATATTAACAGGAAACTTAAGATTGTTTTGAGCTAGTGCTGCCTCTGACACTGCATGATGGTGATGATGCTGCACGGCGCCATGACACTTCCGTGTTGTCATCATCCTCTGAGCTCACGCGGATCAAGCCTGCGCAGAAAGATGCGCATATTTACGCTTTATCATATAAACTTCCAGCCCATGTCGTGAATGGTACGTTACAGGACAGTGGTTATTAAAAAAAAATGTAAACATAATCATATCAATGTGTATAAATAATAATATTATCTTAATTTGTAAAAAGCCCCAAACAGTTATCAATCCATTAGTCAATTCATTTAACCTTTATTTGATAATAATAATAACAATAATAATAATAATAATAATAATAATAATAATAATAATAATTTCCTACCTCAACCTCTTGGCAGTCCAATGACTCGAACCGGCAACCCACCGGTTACAAGTTTGCTTCACAAACCACTAGGCCACCACTGCGAACCTTTATTTAAATTACATTGAGGTATGGAGGCCTCATTTACAATACAGTCCAGTAAGGAAATAAAACATGTAGACTCACAAATTGCCTAAGAAACTTTGCTAATCATTAAATACTTACAGTTAAAATAATAAGTATGTTAATTAGAACATTTGGTTGAAAAAATATTCAACTTAAACAAACAGTTGGAAGTAAAATAAGATGATGTTTTAAACCTAAATTTCCCAAAGAGTCCAATTTTAGATTGTTCTGCAGGTTATACCAGCTTATGCACAGTGGGTGAAACTGGACGTTCCAAACTTGAGTGTTTGTTTAGGACACGCATTAAAAGACAGCAATGATGTAATGTAGGTGGGTGGAAATACCATAATGCCCTTATAAATAAATCAACACCAGTGTCTATCAGACCTTTTAGAGATTAAGGGCCACAGCTCCCAGTGATGAGTATTACAATTATCACCAGAAATAAATCTTAATGCAGAACGAACGATAGACAGTGTCCAGGGGCTTAAAGGCATTAGTCACTGCTGATGCATGCATGTATAAAATGTCCCCATAATCCAGTAGATTTGATAGAAAATAAGTAGAGTGCCCTATTATCACCATATCGGGTTGTGTGTTTATTTATAGTGATCTTTGCTCTTACATTTAGTAGACTGCAACAGCCTTATCACAACTTTTTTTTTTCAATCTACACATCCACTAACATCTTTGTGGATTTTTTCTTTTATCGGTCTTAAAGTATAATTGGATAACAATCCTTTTTTCCTTTAATTTGTAACCCATCACTACTACTTTACTGTAACATTTACCCTAATACTGAAGCTTTGTGTTAGAGTAACATGCACTCAAGACAATATCTAGTTTCATATCACAACATCACATCATTTACTGTGCATCTTTACCAGCTGATATACTGTAGCTGTTTGACAAATTGCATAAAGTGTTGATGTGATGTGAGTTTTGCAAATGTGCACTGAGCTTTGTTAGCATATACCCACGACTGAAATGCATGAGTTGCTCATTATCAAGCTTTTTTGTAAATGTATGCATCATTTTATGTATAGATTCATGCAAAGAAATGCAAAAAATGATGCTTAAATGTCTGTAAAATGCAAATTGCTCTGGCACTATCCCACAGGAGGAACAAACAAGAGAAATAAATCCTTGCTTCGGGCTGCTCCTCCAGGTCGGACACCCAATCCAGCCTGGTGGAGTCTGTTCCTTCTGATAATGGATTGACCCTTCTGTTGTTGTTCAGAGGGAAGGCTGTGATCAATAAATCCATCCAGTTTTTTGGAAAATATAAAGATCTGCCAGTGTGCAGGCATAACTCAAACACAAGAGATGTTTTTGACGTGAGAAATTGGGTCATATTCTCCTTTCGAGGCATACACACACAACTAGCCTTCATCTAATAAACCTTCTATTCCCATCTCTGGGACTGTGAGGGTTATTTGGACGGAGCCACACTGTCATGGCATGACTAATGATGGATGATTGCAGTTTAATTACATTTTGAGGGTATCACTTATCTGCGGCTGGCTGGAAATAAATGAAGCTTTTCAATACTCCACACAGTCTGTGGAATTACGGCAATATATCTTTTGTCATTTTTCAAATATAAATATTGTGTGTTTGTGAAGGGACTGCACTCTCACTGTAAGTTCATCCCTTTGTTATCTGCCTTTATCCAATGTCCGTGTCCATTGTTTTAGCAGCAGATTATAGCCATTAATCTGGGAAGGGTCTCTTTAATCTCTAATGGAATCCTAAATTAAGTTGTCCCACGGGTTTGAACCAATACAAAAACATCCCTCTGAAAATTAATGCTAGTGGAAATCTGCTTACTCTGGACTTACATCGTGGCGTCCCTCGCCTCCGGATAGGCTGAGGGGGAGATGCCCTGTGGAGTTGGTCCATATGGCATAACAGTTGGCACATGTATATTTTTTGAGGTCTTCATGGTGCTCTATGTAATTTATTGGGACATCACTCACAGCCTAATCTCTTTTTCTGATACTGTAGCAAGCAGAGTGTGTAAAATTGTGATTTTTTTTCTCTCCCCCCTTTCACACTCCCACTGTCCATACTGTCTCCATATCTGAGACGTGACATTTATGCAGGCAGCAAAGTGTTCAGACTGTATCAGACTGTGTGTGGATGTGATGCCACAGGGCAGATTTACTGACGAGTGATGTGCTGTGCATGGCTGGCTGGCGAAGGCATGATGCTGCTGACAAGGTTGACTGAGTGTCTCACTGTGGTCACACTGCAGTTGGAAAAATTCTCCTCTTTTTTTGTTGTTGCTTCTTTTAGGATTTAATTCATCCCGTGTGGCTTCATAGGAGTCAAGTAAACATCATGCAGCGCTCAGAGCAAAAAACATGAGATTGGGAG
>OMNN01029266.1:0-11772 GCA_900302755.1 Chromis chromis
AGGCAGGAGACACGGGGCATCAACGAATGTATTTACATTAGCTGTAGTACCTGGTTACAGTTTATTGAGATAGGAAACTGAAGCTCATTTGCTGTGTTTAATACTGTAGCAAGCTTGTTGGCAAGCTTAAAGGACTATAGAAATGTTGATGTTCAAATCCAAATTGCTAAAAGAGTATTTTGCTCATTGTTATTTCAGTTGTGTCATGTTTGTATTTTGATTGTTGCGGATGGATGAGGTGGCTTTGGTTGTTTGGGTGGCCATGACTGTTGTGGGGTTTTAGCTAGCAACAGGCCACAATGACAGAGACTTCTGTAGCAGTTAATGACACCCATCTAGTGTTTCTATGTAGAAAACTAGTCCCAGGCTACAGAGACAGCATTCTTGTGTGGCTAATACAGTTTAGCTTATGAAAGGGCCTTCTCAAATGTCTGTGGCTTAAAATGGCAGTAATCAGCACATGGGAAAATGTGCCTTGTACTTCATTCATTTTACTGAATAACGGATTATTGATTAACAATGTGGCTGACTACTGGTTAAGAAAATTGGTAAAAATGTACATCCTTATCAGCAACCAGTGCACATTATGAGCTACCTATGAGCTATGAGCCTGTGTTAGCATTGTGTTTGGAGCACAACAACAGATGCAGCTGTCTCAGTTCATAAATACTAACAGTAGTGTATCAGGATGTGAACATTGAGACGTGGTGTTTAATATACAGTTCCAACTAAAACTCTCTTTGGTTGAATTCTGTGTACGGATCCATATGTCTGTCTCTGAGGTGCTTAGATCAGTTTTCAGGTGTTTCCTCCTTTGCATGCGCTGTGATACTGTTTATATTCTGGCTTTTGGTCGTCAATAACTCGTCTCTGATCATTTACTCAAACACTACATATCTCTTCTACTCTTGAGGTGTTTTTTTAAACATGAGTCCCAGCGGACCTACTCCAATTTGATGATTTAGACCGTAATGATGCTGAAACTGCTATTTCCAGAGAGATGGATGCTGCTTGAATGAGTCAGCTGACTAAGATATAAATACAAAACTGCATTCCAGCTGATGCTGATGTAGAGTCTGGTAGCATCCATAAGTTCACTGACTTCAAAGTCAGACATAAACATCTCCAGCAGTCAGTAAATATGTTTCCTGAGTCTGACACGACGAGGCCTTCTCCAGCAGCGTGTTGGTGTGAATGATAGATGATGGAAGAGCAGAAGTAGAATTGGAAGTAAACTTTTGAGAGCTGCACCACTTTCAAAAGTTGATGAATGCTTCGCCTTGCACAGAGATCAAACACATCATCTCCCATCTCTGCCTCCTCTAAATTCCACCACTTCTACTCACCGAGAGCTACTCCAGCTTTACGAGCTCTTTCTTGCTTTCCATTGATCAATTTGTTTAGGTGTTTCACCCTGACAAAGGACACATCTGCTCAACTTACAGATGATATCCCAATCAAGATGCTAAATAACCGGTCTGTGTGTGTGCGGCTGATAAGTAATGGAAACAAATGGAACACGCTGACTTTACATTCATCATTCAGTGGCTTTTTTCTCAAGAAGCTAAGAAAACACCCAAACAAACAAAGAGGCAGCACAGATTCTCCAGAAAACTAAAAAACACTGCTGTGATACAATTCATCAGCTCCTTATCATAATAGGGCAAACTTGAAATTAGTTTGTGGTTGTGTTTTTGAACACACTCACATTTTAACGTAAGTTTTCTCTTAATCTTTTGGAAAATAGTATATTACATGGCTTCTACACCACACATTATATTGTCATTCGAATGAGGTGGGACATCTAATGACAGAAACTGTGTTTTTAGTGTTTTTGAATATGCTTGTTGTTCTCAGTGAGACCAAAGTGAGGGAGGAGAGAGAAGACAGTAAACAGAAAGTGAAATTAGCATAGGATGAGCTCTGTGTCTTGGTCGGAGTCCAGTTAAGTCTCTGTGCATACATTAATGAACTGATCATATTCAGTTCGAGATATTTAACATTACTGCTGTCTGGTTTATGCTATGATGCAAAATAAAGTCACAGCAGGACACATAAACGCTTGAGATAATTTTCAAACAGTCCCTGCTACTCATGTTAAAACTTGACAACATCTACCATATACTAAAAAAACATCTCTGAACCCAGTGGTGGAATGTAACTGAGTACATTTACTGAACTACTTTACTTAAATAGAAATTTTAGGTACTTTTACTTGAGTTTTCTTTACATTGTTCTACTTCTACTCCACAACATCTGAGGCAAACACTGTACTCTTTACTCTTCGAACAGCTTTAGTAACTCTCCAGATTACAATGTGACATACCTTTTCTTTCCAGTAAAAATCATGCGTCTCCAAATGTGTAGGTTTATGCATGTTTGGGATAAACTGAAGGATTAAAGTGTTACTTTACGGGTGGAGAAATTGTCCTACTTCTGAGTGTAAAATGACCATTTCAAAAGTTTGAAAGTGATGTTTTTATTGAATATAGACAGTTTTTCATTGCAGGAACTAGAAGCAAACATGATTTGGCGTAAACATTTATAGGACTGATGCCTTAATTGGCCATTTCAGCCTTTCTCTTTCTGTTGTGATGTAGGATCTGACAGTTTCAATTGCAATGTTAATTGCTAGTGAGCCAAATAAATGACAAATAGTAATCACTGGGCGTAACTCCAGTTCTCAAACAAACAATTGAGGATTGTAAAGTTAGCCTACATGGTGGATTTTATGTTGCCGATGCCGATGCTTTACATGAGAAGGCTGCTGCTGGGCGAGGACACCCAAAGGGCAGAAAAATGGTGCTCGTTGTCCTCTACAAGTTTCATGGGCAAGTTTCAAACAGAGTTAAAAACCAATTAAACAACTACAATTATAGGTATAATTTCTTGTATGATTTGTTTTCACAGCTATGAAACCAGTAATCAGCTGATCATAATGTTAGGAATCAGCATCAATACAGAAACCTGCCTCTCCGGCTGCAGGTGCTCTTGTCATTAGATCTCATTCTGCAGCTCCACTCATGTCGGGGCAGAAAACCTCGACAGGTGTGTGTCGATGTGCAGCTCGCTGTGACTTTGCCTACCTGCAGCATCAGCTCTAACAAACATGTGGGTTGTTATCGCCTCATTATTATGGCCCCCTGGCAGAGCACATCCATGGACTATGTGGGTGTTATGAAGCACTAGAAAACATCATCAGCATAGATCATCAGGCGTGTTGTGTAGAGGGGGCCACTGATTGCCACTGATGAACACATTTGGATTCCTGTGGATATTAGGAGTGCTTTTGACTGCATGAGAAGAATTATACGGCAGCCTGCTGTGTCAGTCGTGTGGCAGGTGGTGGGCTTAGATTGTGAGCATTAGCGGTGGAGCACATCGCTGGGATGCTGCTTCCTCGCCACACATGAAGGTTTCCATCATCTCTCATATGTGCTGACATGTTGATTTTCTAAATATTAATACAACTCAAACACATGGAGCGCAAAGATTTGGGAACGGAAGCGGTGACACAGATATGCTAGGAGGAACATCAGCCAAAGCTACACAGGAATGGTTTAAAGACAGCAAGGTGAATGTTCTGGAGTCCAGACCTCAATCCAATCCAATCCAAATCCCCGTGCAACCTGAATGAGCTTGAGCAGTTTTGTAAAGAAGAATGGAGTAAAATTGCAGTGTCCACATGTACAAGGCTGATTGAGATCTATCCACACAGGCTTAATGCTGTAATTACGGCCAAGGGTACTAAATACTGACATCAAGGGGGTAAATACTTATGCAATCACTTATCTTATGTTTTGTATTTTTAATTATTGACTTTACATTGTGGAAATCTGTTTTAACTTTGACATGACATGTCTGTTTTTGTAAATTATTGTCAAAACAGTGAAATTAAAGTGACCATGATTCAATGTTAAAAAGCAATCAAGATAAGATGAGATAAGCCTTTATTAATCCCACAATGGGGAAATTTGCAGTGTTACAGCAGCAAAGATAGTGCAAACTTGAAACCTTGAAAGGGACTTGCTGGTATTTTCTGGACAGAAAATATATAATCCTAATTGAGGTAGTAAATTAAATCACCTAACATGAGCTCCTCAAGTAATCATCAGTGGAGTGTAAAGCTACACCACCACCACCACTGTAAACCTTGTCTGACCTGATGAGGGTCACCAGACCAGCTTATGACATGTTTTACTGTGTTTTGTTCATTGTGGGGGATGTGTCCTCCCCAAGTATATATCATAATTACGGCCCTGCTTTGTACTGACTGTCGTACAACATGGCTACACCAGCTGCAGCAGCAGGCTCTTTATGTTAAATTATGCAGAATAAATTCTTATACATGAGTGTGATAAATAGAGGAATAAATAAATAGGATGTTGTGGTAAGATGTCAAGGTCATAGGTAAGAAAGTTCAAAATGCATTTTATGTTATTTTTCTTGATTAAAGGCTGCTAATCTGATGGTGTGGTATCTTTGGGAGTTGTTTGTCCTGTCACCGGCTTTTGCTCAATTGGCTTAATTGGCGTGTTAGTAGGAGAGGGGTGGGAGGAGGGTCAGCAGAGATAAAAGGATAATGAGGGAGTTGACGGAGAGATTCAGGAAAAGTTTGTTGTTACTGATGTCTCAGATGGTCCGACAGATAACCTGCAAGCTCTCATGATCTTGTGAGTAATAGAGAATTTGTGGTTGAAGTTTGCTGTGCTGTAACCAGTACGAGGCTGCTTGTTAATTCATTGAGTAGTTAATTAGCGATCTGAACGACTGTGGACAGATTCCTGAAAACGAGACAACAACCACACAGAGCTGGGAGCTCCTGGGAATACTCAGAGCTGGATCACCTCCAAACTCTGGGAATATGGCCCAGTGCTGCCATGTTGGTCATGGACAGGAGCCTGTGGACTGGAAGTCTTAATTCTTTGGAGGAGCACATGAGTCTACAAACAGGTACCAATCTGATTTATTTGATTTTAGTGAAGTGGTTTCTAAGTTTTGATCTCTGTGGTCACAAGCATCAAAGCAGGCCTGTCATTCACCCACTCTGTTTTGCTGTTTAAAAAAAATAATAATTATGCAGTGTTTTGAGGCTCAGAGCTAGGTATGAAGCTACACCTTAAAACTATTAAAACTAGAAATTATTTAAGAGGAAAATGTACTGTAGGATCTGAAAACAAACGGTGTGATGTAAGTTATAAAAGCTGTGGAGAAACAAAAGAAGAGAACACACCAAAGGTTTAAGTTAGTATTATTTTTTTTATCTGTTTTTTTCTTTGCAAGTAGGGTAAAAAGTAACTGTAGGGATAAATAACATTTAGTGGGTGTGTTTGTTGGAGGTTAAAGAAATACATACGTTACACTGTGATGATTGAATGCTGTGTTAAGGGGTTAGTACACTCAAACCTAAATATGAGGAGACCACAGTAATACAGCTAAAAAATTATCTGGGAGGTATAACATTTCTGGAGTTACGCAAGTGAAATAACATTAAGTTAATCTGAGTTATCCTGCCAAAGTGAATTGGGATAAAGGTCTTTAGGATATCTCATATTCAGTTAACATAACTCAAATAGTTTTATATTCTTAAGATTCGTAATACTACTTTATACTGATATATCTTCAGTTAATGGACATTTATTAAGGGATTTTCAGACTGAAGGCACCATGCATGATGAAAACCCTTTATTTCCAGTGGCTTGCACCACACCATAATGGTTAGTTGCTGTGTTTAGCAAAGCGGCAAACCGTGCAAAGTGGTCAAAGTTCAAATTAGTGCAGCTTTGACCGCTGCCTGCTGTGTTGAACACCCACATGGCCAATAGAAATGAGGCACCCAACCAGCTGCAAAAGGCAAATGCTGTCTGAATTTCCTGACTTATGACACAAGTTTGGGTTTATAATGAGACAGAGGGAGGAAAACCCTAATTTGGACAAAGGTTTAAATCTCAGTTGTTCATGTCAGGTGTGTGTTAACAATTAGTTAATGTATTGTAGGTTGGTAATTTGTGTAAACATAGCTTGATTTGTTGTGTGTTCCCCTCAGTAGCTTTAAGTTTCTTAACTGAGGTATCACGTTCATACACGTTCATTCATTTTCTAGACTCTCGTCATAAGTTTTAAAAGCTCTTCCAATTATGTTGTCTCACCAAAGATAATATTTTTGCAGAATCCAGTATCTGTGTTCTGTCTTGTGATAGGCTATGTTAAGTTGACCAGTTATGGGCTGGAAGACGTGGATCACCCCGTTTTGTCAAACAATTTGAACTTCTTCAATTTTTTACCAGAGCACTCTGTGTTGTCACCTCTACTGTTTTCACATGGATCTACTGTCTGTCTGAACATGGCCTTAAGACCAAAGCGGAAAGTGTCGGCAGTCTGCTATCCTGTTACATCTCACTGAGTGAGATAGCTGTGTGAAGGCAGCTTTCATTGTTACAGTCAGTAACATGAGCACTTGGCTGCAGAGTGTCACCTACTCTGCTTTTTTGTTCATGTCCATGTAAAACAGCCATCAACCGCTCAGACAAGTCTCTCATCATCATCATATGGCGGTTTGCATGTTGTGTGTTCATGTTCAGAGCAGCTCTTAATCCCACAAATTCTCGTGCTTCTGTGGGAAGCAAAGCGATGAGAAGCAGGTGTGATTGGACAGATTGTCGAGTCTCCCTGGACTGAGCAGCAGCTCCCACAGCATTGTGTATGTGGCTGTCAGTGCCACCAGGAAACCTTTAGACAGACCTTTAATTATCCACTGATGAACAGAGGCTGTATTTGTAATTAGAGAAAGAAAATGTTAATGCATTCTGTGGAGGATAATGACACTCTGTGCATCATGCTGCCCAGGCATAAATCTCCCGAGTCTGTGACTTCACTAATCTCATGAGGCAACACAACTACACTGATTACCGTTAGTATGTCCACACTCCAGAATGCATTCCTGCAATTAATGGTACTGACAGGCAGAAAATTATGCTGTACACACACTATGCAGTGACATCAGTGCATTTTGTGGAAAGCATTTTCTATATATCAGCAATAAAAACGTTGAAAATATTGTGTTGGGGTTTTTGTCGCTTATCGTTGGAGGCGGCCTGATATTTAATTTATATTAATGTAGCCTGACATTACTCATGGTTGAGTGTGGCTGCATAATTAATCAAATATTAATCCTGATTTTAGCTTTTGGTTAAATGAGCCTGATTGACTGTGATACTGACATTTAAAATGGTCATAGAAAACTATGCTGCGTATCAAATCAAGCTTTTTCCAAATGAACTGCCAGCCACCAGGGAAGGATCGAGATGTTTTGGCTTTTTTTTCAAGGAGCCGTCGTGCTAGTGCGTACGCAAACCTGCAGCGACAGCCTGTGTGAAAATTTCCTGGAAGTTGCAGCTGCATTACACAGTAGAAGAGTGAAATACAACAGAGAACAGATGGGCAAAATTCAAATGTGTGTATCAGAAGGTGAAGAGGAAGTCCCTCAAAACGGATCATCATCTGCTGATTCTGCTGGAAGTATTTTGGGGTTTTGGGCAAGTGATGTTAAAGAAGGAACAAATCAAATGCAAGAGTGTGAGACCTGTGTCTGCACAACTGACTTGTTCAACCATCTGACAAAACATCACAAACTGCAGCACAATAAAGGCCAAGAAGAAGAATGTTGCTAATGTTACTTCACTGAATTCACATCCCTGTCCAGTGTCAACTTTGAGGCCAATATCTGTTCTCACCTTTTAGTCTAATTTTTCAATGCACAGGGTAGATCAATAGACCTATAAAAATCTGCAAAAGTCAGATACAGATAGCATGAGACTGTAGCCAAATGTTCTCTGCTGCTTTTTAGGTAACAAGAAGTTTACCTTGTAATATTTGTGAAAGGGTGTATTTTAACCCCCAAAAATATATTTTTTCTTCTAGTTTTGGTACCTAAGCTTAAGCAAACAGCAAGTGAAAACAAGGCTTGAGTCCCAAAATAAAATAAAAAATAATGTGGGATACAAACAGCCAGACCCTTCGGTGAAAGTCCAGTGACCTCCATTCTTCAACCTCCTTATGAGGCTCTTTTAAACTGGAAAAACTCCCACATACTTTGTCTATCAGCATGAAAAGGACTAGACATAAATTGATGCAAAGATTTGTACACTAGCAGGAATGAAGCACAACAGCTCTGTTGAAATGTGAAAAATCATTTGCCCCTGAATAATCGTGATAAATATTTGTGATTACCAAAGTGTTTTCCTTTGGCTTTTCAGCTGATGTCACCGTCGCAGTTCGAGGCAGTTAATGTCTGTGCAGCTGCGTCCATCTCAGCCAGGCTTGTCAGTGTTGTTGTTGCCTTTTCTCTGTTGATATTTTCATGGATGCAGATACTTTAGTGATTCTGGCACTGAAAGGTGGCACCAAGTTCATACTGAAACCTGATCAGGTGATGTTTTCTGTGAGAGAATATTTGTGAAGTTTCTCCTCATGTGCATGATATAAGCCGATTTCAAAATCTATTAGGATTTTAGAGCTCTTGTAGTGTGAGCCAGGCCGGTGGTTTACATAAAGATTGAGAATGCATTACAGTATCATAAAATCAGTTACTAAATTCCTCTCAGAGACTAATGGGACACCAAGATGGAAGACTGCAAATGAATCAGAATAATAACAACTGAAATATGACTATTTATTTGTCACCAGATCTGATTTTATGATGCAGCTTCAACAAATGCAGCAAATATATGGATTTCAGATGACGTTAGACACAGTAGTCTGACATTTCCTTCAGTGCAGTGTATGGAATATTTTCAGGACATGGAGGGAAATGTAGCTAGCAGGAAAGTGTCAGGTCGGACACACTAACACTGAAAACTGACAGAAATGTACACTGTACACAGAGGCAAAAGCAGAAACATGTTATTATTAATTTCCAGATATGACAAGTCGATCCATTAAATTTATTGCATGCGTTGTGGTTTAGTGAAATAAAAATGCTTGAATCAGACTTTATAAAATTAAAATTGACTTATTTTCCATCTTTGGAGAGCTTGACGGAGCCCTGCAGGTTGCCTGTATCAGCATTTTCACAACTCATATTGATCTATAAACGCATTGATCTTCTTACCAAGGCCCAAAATTCTTTAATGTCATACTCATGTGACATTCCTCCTGGAGACAGTGGATGCATACTGTATCTCTCTGATGCCTGTGTGATGTAGTGTTCATATAACAGGCTATATTAAGCACTCATGTCACAATGAGAGCACTCAGGCTAAAAATAGAGCGCAGCAGAGCTGAATGAAAATGTAAGGGAATAGATTGTATCTCTTTTTGAAAGACGTGATGAGAAAATGTGAGAAGATAATTAAAGTTCATGCTCAATTACAAAAACAGCATTCAACAATCAGAAGACTTAAGCAGCTAACGCCTTAGATCACTCCCCTGATTAGTATACTGTATTATTCAGTCTGGTCTTTAAGCTATATTGAACCCAGTGCTGATTCTTTCTGCATTGAGGCACATAGAAGTACTAGTGAATGGTAAAAGGACAGAAATGCAACATGAAACAATAAAATGTGAAAACAATACAGGTAGAAAGTGTAGTTGGGTTGCATGTTTGGATTATTGTATCGGCAACTTCATCTCCGGTTTTGCCTCCTTGAGAATTCAAATCACTAAATTAGCAAATTGAACTGGAAGTTGGAGTTAAGTGTGTATGAGAAGTAAATTAGCAGCCAAGAGGGGTAATTAAGTAGCTATCAGTCATGAAGTTATCCATAAACAGTTGTTCCACCTTGGCTGCCCAAGAAAAGAAAATTAAGGCCCACTTAAGGCAACATTACAAAGGTGTCTCTCTGCCTCTCCTCATTACTGCATTACTGGTTTGGACAATAAAACCTAGTTAGCAGCTACAAGTTAGGCAAGAGTAAAGGCACTAAGCCTAAAACCAGATGTCTTCCTGCCATGGTATGGAGTTGCAGATCTGCAAAGGTAACATGGTACCGTACATACTTATAATAGCTGAAGAGTCAGGTCTCCCACACCGACAACAGTATGTTAAGAACTGACTCATTTATCATGGTAACTTGAATGTCTCAGTTTTGAACAAATTTGTGCAGAGCTGTTCATGATAGTACTCATTTGTGAGCTTTAGATTGATTCTAATCTGCGGAGAAAAGCCAACAACAATTAATCCTCCAGTGCATATTTAGATTCAGAAGGCACTCGGAGAGTAGAAGCTGTTCACAGATGGTCTGTTGTCAACGTGTTTGTGAGACAGAGAGAGAGGGAGAGAGAGAGAAAAGAAGACCTGGGCCATAAAATTATAGTGACATGTATCACTGATAGATACTTTATCAATATCAGTGAGAAAACTGTCTGACTAAGTCTTCAATAGTTCCACCTAAATGCGTCAGATGCAAACCACCAGGAAAGCACACAATGACACGGCAAAGTTCAGTTGCTTGAACAAACTCCAAGCATCCTCCCTCTCTGGATCATAGAGTCCTTTCATACCTTGATAATGGAGCCCCTTTGCTCTACATCGCTCTCACCATTGACTTCGGTGCAGGTCTCCCGTGGCTGCACCTGCAGGTGGAGGCGGTGTCTGGTTGGGACTGACTTTTTTTCTCACCAGCTACCGGTTAGGCCAAGGCTGGCCTGTCCAGTAGAAAGACCTTTCATCTCTTGCGATCGTCGTACGTTTAAGACTTTCAATCTCTCTCATAGAGAATTGTCTTAATGCTAAGGACTGCGTGATGTTATCCAACCATCAATTTCTGGGTCTTCCCACTGGTCGTCTACCATTTGGTATCCAGTCCAGGGCTTTTCTTGGGATTCACTTGACATGACCAAACTGAAGTCTTCTGCTTTCAATAATTGAAATGATCAGTTCAACCTTCAAATCTTCCATGATTTTCACATTTCTTATTCTATCTCATCTGGTGACTCCATAAATTAATCTCAGTAATCTCATGTTGGCAGCTCTGATCTTGGATACAGCGACCACACCTTGGCACCATCTTCTACAATTCTACAATTTCATTTAGCAGACGCTTTTATCCAAAGTGACGTACATAGGTAGGTAGGTGGGGCAGCATTAAGGACCTTACCTAAGGGTCCTCACTGGATACCTGCGCCCTGACTGGGATTTGAACCACCGATCTCCCATGCCAAGGTCTAGGTTGTTACTCACTGAGCTATCCAGCTGCTGGTCTTAAAATTGTTGTGTGCATTAGTACGTTCACCTCTCTTCCAATGTTGACATTTTCAGGAGGGATTAGAGAAATCTGACATTTTTCGCAAACGTCTGTAATCTTGCATTCAGCTCATGATCATTTCCACCATCTGCATTTATCTGCAGTCCTAAGTATGTTAATTCTTCAACTCTCTTGATTTCTCTTCCATTTAGAGTTATATTATCTTCCGTTTGCAATCGCGCCCTCGAGACTTCCAGTAATTTGCATTTATCAACGTTGACTTTCATTTTTGCTCTTGCCAGTTCTCTATTCCAACTGTCCGCCAGAGTCTGGAGCGTCTCTATAAATTCTGCAACTGCTGCAGCATCATTGGCATACATCATTGTTGAGTCTACACTCTCCACTCTTCTCAAAATGCTGTCCATACATATTATGAACAGCAAAAGGGAAAGGACGCTTCACTGCTTGACTCTCTGTGCGACCAGCATTGACAAATCACTTTTGAACCGCACACATTTTGTAACATATAATTTGCTGCAACAGTTTCTTTGAAGTTTGTTTATTTATTGCATCTTTTTGATGTAATAAA
>OMNN01029269.1:0-12279 GCA_900302755.1 Chromis chromis
AAATGAAAGAATGAATATACTTTCAACTTTCCAAACTGCAATCACCCTGTAACCTGTCCATTTGCTCTTTCATCCCCGGCATACACTCACAACATCGATAACACCCAATTACACACAAGCTCACACATGGTGGGTCCTGAAAACACACAATTACAATTACACGCGCTCCGGACACACTTTTTATTAACACTCAATTACACACACGCATAAATCACTGACGAACCGTGCATCCATGTGGTTCGACTGCCATATGAGGGATAGATCATTTTCTTTTGCCTCTGCTTTCACAAAAGGACAAAAAAAAATATTTAGAGGTATGTCTCATGGACAAACTAGGATATGCTACTGTAGACACAGGTGGAAATGTATGGCGCAGTTCTACAACACATTTTACCAGTTTGGCCCTGCTTTGTAAAAGCCAATGTAGACTCACTAAAATCTAACAACTAACAGCTAATCTCCAATACAATGTTGGTCCAAAGTGTACATTTTGTTTGGTGGTGTCCAGACATCAAAGTTCTGCACAGGAGTACACGGTAAGTTCACCTTGTGTGGAAAATGACCAAGATGCAGTGGTTAATACTGCCGCCCCCTCTAGTGCACCAAATGCACCTTGAACTTCTGCCCTGGGGGAGTTTATTTGTTCTCCCTGGGAGTTTCCTCCAGGTGCCCCATTTTCCTCCTAAAATTCAAAGACATTGTGGTCAGATGTAAAAAGAATTTTTAAAAATGTCTACATAGACTCATTCTAACTCACTACCCATAGGATTGTGCTTATATAAATCTGTATGATTTAGCAAAAGTATATGATATAACCTTCCAAAGACCTGATGCAGTGTACATATCTCATTATACAGTAAGCACATTGCAGTATGTGATATTGAAGCACTTTGAGACATGTACCAAAAAACTTAACTTCACAAACAACCAGCAAAATTCAAAGCACATGTATCAAATATCTCCTATACATACATTACTATCTACCTCTGTATCAACCTGGAAATGTCATCCTCTGTAGTGTTTAAGTATATTAGGAACTACTGAGAACTGGAGTCAAATACAAGCACACCTGGCCCGAAGACAACTCAGTCAGAAGATATTATCTTTTCCAATATCACTGATGGTTTTGTTTACATTAATGATGTTTGTGCTGCATGAAATAAGGTCCAGATTTTTAATTATGAACAAAATAGGGGAAAATGAAGGATTTTAAAAATTGCAAACACATTGTGTTAACACTGAAACAGAGACAAAAGTCCTGTACAGATATGACAAATATCACCATCAACATGACAAAGCAAAAAGTTTGGATCAGTGAAACACAAAGTGCCGTATTACACAACAATATTTTAGTTCAATATCTATTAGAAGTCTCCCTCAAAATGTAATGGTCATGATTTCTGATTTGGTACCTACAAATCAGAAGCTGATTCCAGGTCACATTAGATGAATTAATCTGTAGTCCTGGGTTCAGAGCACCATTTTTAAGCGTGTTGCAGAAATGTGAAGACAATTAACAGACAACCAATCTAACTACTTCTGAATTTAAAACCACTCAAGAAAAAGAAGCAGATTTTAGAGCTGTGTTATAAAGTTTACGGCATGCATGAATAAATAAGAGAATCTTATCTGACCGACAGCCAAACTCAAGTTTTCCTACAAAATACCTGCTGCGCTGCAGCAAAGGCAGCATGGCAAAAATATTCAACTCTAAAATAAATGTGCCTATATTGGGCGATTACCGGCCCACGCTTCCTGAGCCCCTGCGCGTCACCTGCTTGCTGTGGCATTGACACGTCAGTCTCCCACAGCTAACGCAATGTGACAGTGTTGAGATTATAATATCTGGCCCATATTACCGGGCATTAACGCCATTACCGCACGCCGTCCGCTCAGGTGGGCCACTCCAGGACTGAGAGAGAGATGAGGAAATTGAGAGGAGACACTGTGGAAAAGGAGGGAAGATGACGATGAGATAGATAAATTTGAGAAAATGGGAGAAGCTGTTTAGATTCAGTAAAAAGGCCTCTGCAGTTGTGGAGAGAAGCTATAAACATCTGACAATCAAATGGGGAAGATCGTGTGTTTGTCTGATTTTATGGCATTTCAGGAGGATGCGTTAAGGAGGAACTGTGGCTTATTGTGATACTGCGTGTGGCAAGTAAACCATTTACTGAATAATGATGATGAAATCTGCCATCCACATCACAAGAGTACAAGTGTTTGGGTATGTGTGTGTATGCTCCTTATAACAGAGGAGGGGGTGCTGTATACTATAATAACAAAGAAAAGGGGTAAGAGGGGACAGCCCAATTGGATAAAGCTATTCTAATAATGAACAGCTGAACAAGCACCATCACTTCACATGATTTAATGTTTACACCATGCCACGCCTGGTTTCATATCACTTTTCCAGGGCCTTCATTTGTTTCACCCAAAGAAAACACTTCTATTCCACAGCCTTGTTGTTTTAATTAAGGAAATTAATAAATAAGAATAAATTAATGTGGCCTCCTCGCCTCCTCCTACCCCCCGGAACAGTGGCAAGCACCATCGCCTGCCTCTCTGCTTGCTCGCCTGCATGGGATGTATTTGCGTGCCATAATTAACGCTTAATAAGTAAGTGATTCATTATGATTAGCGTGCGGATTCGCCGTAATGGCCCCTCTCTGTGCTAGCAATCAACCTCACTCTGTTTATCCACACATAAGCCCCCTGATCCATCTCTGTCTGCACCCCCCAATCTACATATCCGCCACTGTACCCCATTCCTCTGGTCCTGATGTTGGGCCATTTGTTGGGCTGCTGGTGGAGGTCTCTATCAATCTCAGTGCCATTAGGCAAGCTGAGGAGGAGGAAGGGGCCTCATTGTCACGAGAAAGAGGGGATCACTCATTTTTGTGATGAGGTTTAGATGTAGAGGTGAAAGATTTGTTTATGTAAGAAGAAATTAATATATTTGCCAAGTGCAATAATAAGTTGGTGCAAAGAAGACAAATGTTAGCACAAACCCCAAGAATGAACTAGATTATTCATTATTGTTGTAATTTTTGGGGTGAGGTCTAGTGGGGTGTGTGGTTAAGGACTGTGACTCTTGTAATATGATAAAAACTAAATTAGTTGAAGTCTCTTGGGGGCAGTTTTTTCTTGTTTTACATGCACTGATGTCCCCATGATGGAGGTGTTAAATACACAAGAGATGGAGAAATCTGAAGAGCAATGCTAGTGATGACACTCGAGGCCTTTGTTGGAACCACTGATGAGAGTAAAAAGTGGAAAAAAATCAGTGGCTGAGTAAAATCCTGCTGTAGCAATAAATGGTTTGGGAATTCAAGCAAATTTATAGAACAGTATCTAATTTGAAGAAACATTGTGACTATAATCATTCTCATCATAGTGGCTATTAAGAGTTCACTTGCTGGTGCATCTCCAGTGAAAAAGTTGCTCAAAGATCATGTGTTGTTCAACCTCATCTGAATACTAAAGTGTTTATAGCTGTTCCAAAATGGGCCACACTGAAAGGGTCTTGAAAAAGCCTGCTGTCATACAAAGGGAAAGGGCGTGATCATTGGGGATTACATCACACACCTTTGAACAGTTTGCGTTGCACTTATACACACACAAAAAAATTCTATGACGAATAACAAAGGAGTGCTTTTGAGCAAAGTTAAAATCCTGCTCACTTTCTGTCCTTTGCACACTTGCACCATCACCATATAAAGTTGGGGTGATAGTTAAATTGTTGGAAAGTTACAGGACGGTGGATGCAGCATCCCAATTTCAAAGTCTGAAAGGCACAGATTAGATGGGAAATAAAATCCATACTTCTTGTTTGTGTAGGGTTTCAGCTCATAGTTTATCTGTAGCAAATACGATATTTCAGCAGCATGATTTCTAAGATTTACAGACTTTTCAGCACAAAAGGAATGGGCAGTGTTTCCTTGGATTAAGAAGACTATCCTCCCATGAAAATTTCATTTCAGTTGTTTCAGCAAATGCTGGTAAGACGGCAATAGTGTGTTGTTGGTACAGAGTCGCAAAGTCTGCAGACAGACGTGGTTATGGTGGACAGCAAGTCTGACACAGCTGACTATTGTTCACTTCCTGTTTTCTACCAACTGTAAATGTTTGTTTCCTGTAACCATAACAAACATGAATGATTTTAACCCAAACCTAGTCATCAAAAGACATTTTTGTACTTAAATAAACCTTAACCTCAGCAGTTTTCCAATCTATGGCTTTATTTTTTGTAGAATTTATTTGTAAAGGTTTTTGAAGGTGCTGACTAATGATGTCCTGACTACAGATGCAGCAGTTTTAAAAAAATGCATTATGTTGTTAAATTAGGAGGCCCTGTTGCGATTTGGATGACCCCTAGAAAGTAATTTTAGACATTACATTATTTTGCAGGAATGTACCCACATGTACACACACATGCACTAACAACCCCTAGGCCAGCTTGCTGATGATCCACTCAATGAGCTTTCTCACCAACAACTACACTTGACAGCAGCTTGCTTGAGCCATTTTGTACCCTTTGAGAAAGGTTTGTGCTTTCTCTTGGCTCTCTCTCCTTCCCCCCATACCTCCTAGAATGTTCATTGCCCAGAAAATAATTTCTCTAGTCATTTCAGCGCCTTTGTGAGCGGCAATCAATTTCTCTTCTCTTCATGATGGTCCCGCGTGTGGGCACAGAAGTTTGACCTTCTCTAAAAGATCTATCAATTTATCCGTCCATCCTGCAACCTATCCATTAATGTTTTCATCTTCTCCTGTTGTTTTTTTTTTTTCTTCTTCTCTCTGGCTGCTGACTGTTGGGTGGTAAAGTGGCTTTAAGCTCATGTGCTCATCAAGACCTAGTGGGTGTGAGTCTGTGCAATTATACCACAGTCTTACAGCTGGACGAAAATCAGCTGTTGGAGAAAATGATGGTCATTTTGACTGAGGAGAATATGCACTTGAGACAAAGGGAAGGCAAGCCTATTTGAAACATGGTGACAGTGGTGAACCCTGGGAGGGGACAAGGTCGGGCTAAGGCTAAATGACATATCACATTACCAGCTTGGGGTCACCCAATTTCTCCCAATCTACAGCAGTTTTGTGGCAACGATGCTGTTTAAAGCTAACCTGCCGTTTATATGTCTGTCTTTTATTATCATTCTCTCCTTCTACTCAAGAATTCACATAATGTTCTGTCAGAATTAAAAGCAGAAGATTTAACTTTTATTAGTATTAGATCATAAAATAGCTTCATTGCATTTCAGTCATGAACTGCTACAATTAAAAACTGTCATGCCTCATAAAAATTAATTTCAAAGTCCGTTAATAATGGTGTATTTTATTGAAATTGTCTGCATTTCATCCTTCCTGTTGAAGACACACTGCAGTGTAGAAATGCAGATGAAATTATCAGTAGGTGCACATAATGTATTTTTATTGGGTGCACTTTGTTTTCTGTGTCAGTCCCACTGGGACAGAGCTGACAACATAAGGAGCTTCCAAGATACCCTCAGAGGTGTCATGAGCCCAGGAAGTAAAACCAGGTTATGAAATAATGACAACTGCTTTGTGTCTTCCTGTCTGGAACATAAAGACAGCAACTAAGCATTTTGGACAGACAATTGAATTAGACCTGCACAGAACAAGTTTGTTTTAGACTAAATAGTACTAATTGTTTGACTGCTTTTTAAAAATATATATATGGGCTGTCAGCTCAGGAGAACTTTGGTTCTGCAGAACCGCTCTCTATGGGCCTATTCTGCTGCATCCTCTGCATCCCACTGATTCCCCCCATCCCTTCCACCTACCCTGAACCTTTCCATTCTCATCTCTCTCCCTCACTCGTTTTCTCTCTCTCATTCACACTCCTCGCTCTGTCCCTTCCAATCTCTCTCCTCCTTTTGCACCCCCTCTCTCTAGCTCACAGGACAGTATTATATATTCCAGTCTCATGCTTTGCATGATTTGGGCAATAGATGAAGCCATATCCCTCTCTCCTCTTCGGGCTCTCCCCTCCCTCTCTCTCGCCTTGTTGTTTAATGTTTCAATTTGGAGGAAGCAAACATTCAATCAGACAGATTAACTGTTTAATGCATGTCATCAGTCAAACTGTCTACGAGAGGGGGGCCCCTCGGCCTGGTGCTGCCTCTCCCCCCACAACTGCCGCTACGTCCTTCTCACTCCCCTGCTCTCCTCGCGCACACTGTCTACTCTCATATAGACAGGCCCATCCAGGCTCGAGCCTAGACGCAGGGGCGTCTGTGCAAACACACACGCACACAAGTACAAAAACACATATACTTACTCACGTATTTGCACACAGACATATACATGAAACATACACTGGCAAACACACAATATGTGTGGACTCACAGTCATGCACATTCATATACTTAGACAACTAGATATGTATGCATGAAAAGCCTCTTACTGATATCCATATAAATATATTTTATCCAAAGCAGAGAATGCTTTGGGACCTCGGCAACCAAAACAGAAAACGCATCTGTGTGTATGTTTGTAAGGTACGTGGATTACACAAGACATTCCATGTAATTCCAATGCCATGTCTACTGATGTGCTAAAGGAGACATCCGCTGATTCCCTTACGATTGTAAAACTGCTTTACACAATTAAGTCATGCTCTCTTAACAGACAATACACATGCACACACATGCACACTTTCTCTCCCCCCCCCCTCTCTCTTTCTCACTCTCATTCACACACACACATCCCACAGGCCAGTGGATAGGGAAATCAAAGTGACATGGAGGTAGAGCAAGGGGGAGTGAGAGATTAGAGGAAATGAAAAGAGTAAAGAGGAAAGAGGGGAAGAGGGAATGGGAGGCCGAGCGTGTTATAGATGGAGTAGACTGTAAAATAGGGAGTGACGCCCTCTTGGTTTATAGATGATAATGTATGAATTCTGGATGTGTAGAATGATGTATACAATGACATCCCAAAACATGATTTGGGATACCACATATACCGCATATTATTGTTTAGCTGTAAATACATTATGAATGCACGGTGCATCTTTCTTTAAGCATGGACGATATCCATACCGCTATCACCACACTAATCATTCATCCGTCATCGTGCTCTTTGGCTTTGCCTTATTCTCAGTAAGAATTTCTTAAAACTGTATTTTCCCTTCAATAAAACATGATCACCCTTTGCTTTGCACATGTTCATGCCAAAAACAGTCATCCACCAATATTAGCTGCCCCAGGAACCCTGAAATGACCTCCAATATTTTCTGCTTTTCAGACTTTTTCAAAAACTTTGGTACAATTTGAAAACAAAATCTTACATTTCATATGTCTGACATTTATCAATTCCAGCTTAACCAAAGCATTTCTTTTTGTTCCAAAGATCTTCTTCTAGATTAAATTACATCATCATAGCTCATTTAGCAACAGTGATTTATTTACATGTGGTGTCCGCACATGGACTTGACAAAAGGGTTGCATCACTGAAAACACAGTATTGAAAGGTATCCTATAATAGCAAGCAGATGAAGGGCTTTGGAACTTCAAAGAAATACCATAGGTCATTCATTAAGTCGGTGATTCTAACTTCACTCAGTATGTACAAGTACATACTGAGTGAAGTAAATTCACTCAGTATGTATACAGTACTCATAATGATTCTACTTGTAAAAATTATTTTTATTTTTTTTAAAGATTTATTTTTGGCTTTTTATTAGATAGGACAGTGAACAGAGTCGGAAACGGGAGAGAGTGGGGAAGGACATGCGGCAAACGCCCAAGGTCGGAATCGAACCCAGGACAGCCGCTACGCCTTAGCACCTGGGTCACGCAACATAACCGTTAGGCTATCAGGGCGCCCTACTTGTAACAATTTTAATATAAATATAGACCACTGTTGTCTTTATATTGGGTATATTAATTGCAGATTTAATTATTTGACCGATGTTATTTTTCATTGTATTTTATATTCTTACGTGAAGTAGACTTTTATTAGTTTTGTTATTTCAATTAGCATTATTATCAAAGACATGTGCCAGACATGTTTGCTGCTTGTGCTGTCATTGCTGTTACGTGCTGTTAAGGTGTCTTACTGTCCTACAGTGTACCATTTGAGACTGTATTGATTTTTACTTCTCATTTTATTGGTTTTTGTAACATCTTGCCAAAACAATGTGTCAGTGGTTCTGTAGCAACACAGAACCACTGCAGAAATGTCCTATGCTGAGTATGAGAAGTTAACACACTTAGCATTAGCTTAAGTGCTAATATCTAATTTCAAAAAAATAAAGTATTTTCAAGTAAAAGAAGAGGTGGACTTCTAAAAATGAAGGAACTATGTGGAGGCTACAGACACCTGGGGCAGTGTTATGCTGTTTGTGAGCTCATATACTGTTAAGCTTCACATGCCAAAAAGTGAGAGGCTCTATCAAAGTATAACAACCATATAAGGTTGCTGACCAGCTGTTTCGCACACTGCCTCCCTCTGTCATTTTCTTCTCCATCCCTCTTTGTTTTCCTCTCCCTCACATTTATTTTTATTTTATCTCCCAGTGCTGTGGAGCATCTCGTGTATCTCCCTCTCTCCCCGACTCTCTGACCACAGCACAGAGGGTGGCCAAACCTGGTAAGTATTGACAGGGAGCTCCAGTGACACGGAGAGAACCAGTCAATGCCCAGACACCCAGGGCAGGGGTCAATGACAAAAGGTAGGCCGCCTGGAAAGAGAGCCCAGAAAGGAGGGAGAAAGAAGAGAGGAGAGAGGAGGAAAAACAGTTGATAGATGGGGAGGCACAGGAGATATGTGGCAAGATAATATAACTTTGAAGCAAGAGACATAAAAGGTGAAAGAAAAAGAAACAGGGGACATGGCAGACAGAAGAAGGAAGAAAGAGATAAAGATGTGAGAGTATGAAACAAGGGATTGCATTTCTAAGAGAGCATCCAAAGGACCAAACGATACAATATGTTATGATGGTTTGGACTCTTGTGAAGTTATAGTTGTGTACATTATATAGTTCTAGTTGTAAAAGTGATTCGAGCCAGAGAGGTCAAACTAAAAAAAACAGTGGTTAACAATGCAAAAAAAAAAAAAATGTTTGCAGATAATCAGTTTAAGTCTAATAACTAAGACTGGAAACTGAAGAAGACAACATGGAAGTTCAAGAAGAACCGAGAAACAAGTAACAACCAAGACTGACATGAACGTTCCTTAGAGACCACAGACAGGACAAGTGAGATAGGACACTGGACTAGGATTAACAGACCTATACCAGCACACACACACAAACACACACAGTGTGTATTGACACAGAGAGAGAGTGTCAGTATGTATTGAACGGCGGGCGGTAAGTGAGCCCTCCTCTCCCGCCCATTCCCTCCTCCATCTCTCCTTCTCTCTATCGGATATCAGTCCCTTCTCCTCTAATCATTTCCTTCCTTTTGGCCCTCTCTTCTTTCTAATGCAATTATCCCTCATTCATCCTTTCCTTTCCCTTTCCCTCTCCATCCCTCTCTTTCTACTTCTTCCATCTTTCTCCTCCTGGTGGTACTCCATTTTACCTTGCGAGATTTTTTTTTCCCCGTTTTACTTTCTTTATCTCTCCAGTTGTGTTCTTTCTAACAACACTGTGTCTACCATTGTCAGTTGTACTTATTGTTCCTCCTTGTTTGCTCTTACCTGGCTCTCTCCTTTGTTTTGATCTTTAAGTGATCAGTCTCTCGTATCCTCTGTGTGTGACAACAAGGTTCTCATTAATCAATATCACTCTCCAAATGTGATAACATTCTTCTCCGAGCCTCTGCAATATGTCCAAGAGAAACATACATTATACTTGTGAATAAACACAGGGGTTAGAAAAAATACCCACCAATTTATCATCAAAGATCTTGCAGCAGAAAGGAAAGGTGTTTTAGGCTACCTAGCCATTAGCAGTATTTGTTAAAGCTGTATAAACATATCCATTTATGTTACCTTGTGACTACATTTTGTTGATTTTGTTGACTGTTTCTATAGGGCAATTAAATTATTTTGCAGTTTTGTTTACTCTAACACATATTTTTCACAAATATTATTTTGAGATCTGTAAGCTGCTTCATGTTAATTTGAAACCTCACAGATCATCAGCACTAATTCCAGACGTGTTTTATGACTGAAGATTGCTACTAATTGGCCTAACTGGCATAGTAATACCATTGTTGCAGTGTTTGTAATTATAATAAAGTTATGTAAAGATATTTTGTATTTAAAGTCTGTTGAATAATTAGTTTGTTAAGTCAAAGAAAAGTCAAATATACTGGGAACACAACTGTAGAAGTAATTTATCTACTTTTCAAGCATCAATCAACAATTCTCATGTTTGTTTTTAAATACGGCAGAGAGAAAAAAACTACTATTTCAAGAAAGAGTACTGTGTGCTTTTTAAAGGTGGAAATTTAGATCATGAAAAAGCGGTGAACAACAGAAAAAACACACATTGCATTTGATGGAGAAATATGATGTTCTGCTGAGTATACATGAATAGAGACCTCTTTCCATGGCCTCAGGCTACAATCCTGTTAACACTTTCTACTCACTGTTAAGTGTCTGCAGGTTCCTTTGGTCTCAGGTGATACTTCTGCAGGCCACATCCTCTCGCCTTTGCAGGGGTACGAGAAAAGACGGCCCCTAAAGTGGGAGCAAGCGGAGAGCTCAATTTTCTGGATCGGTCCCAAATCCACTAACAGGATACAAAGGATGTAAGAATACAAAAGTTAATGCTGAAAAATAAACAAGGTACCAGTGCAATCAAATGCAGTGTCACCCCAGTAATGACAATACCCCTCAAACCACAGTGATTTACATTTTCCCTCAAATTCATTTGTTTAAAACAAAATTAAGAACAGATACTAAATGCAACTGATACAACAGAAAGGTGGAGGGATCATATCCTTTCCACAGTTAGTTGCAAACGCTCAGGGCACTTCTCATCAAAGAGGTAGAGACTGGTTTGTCTTTCTGCCAATGCTGAAACTTACATCCTCTCAAAAAACACACACACCTGCCTGAACACCTGTTATCTGTTTGGGTGGACCAGCCCTGGTGGATTGTGCTGGTGTGAGCAGGTAACCCTACCGCAAAGAGTTTACCAGTCATTTCATATCCCTGATCTGCTGAATCTCTACAACATACTCGGATTTGACACTCCCTCCTCCTGCGGAGTTATTAGGCTGATGTTCCGTTCTGTTCTGCAACACTTCATTTCTCCTGTTAGGTGTATAACAAGACAGATTAAAAAAAATCTGGCGGAGTTGGGGGGGGAGGGCGATATTTCTCAACAGGCGCATTGGCAGACAACCACCTTTCCTCGCAAATTTGTGAGCCTCGCTTCCTGCATGCCCCGCGCCCGGTGCTCTGCCGGAAACAGATGGTTCCCTCGAGCAGACTTCTGAAGAGCTGCGAGTAGCCCGAGAGGCGCGAGGAGGAGGGAGGGCGGTGCGTTGTCTCACCGACAAACTTAACTTCATCTGCCTCTCCCTGTACTTCTCTATCTTCCTGCTCAATTAGAATCCTTACAGTTCATTAGAATTAGGATGTCAAGCAGTAGAGCTCCTGAGCAGCAACTAGGGCCTATTGAATAGCTGTGGTTGTTTTTGACGATCATTTTCATTATCATGGTTAATTTTCGCTTTCTTGGCTGCGCACTATAAACAGACTGGGGTGTAATGGAAGCCAAAGCTACATAAACGCTATTATAATAAACGCTATTTACACACCTGTCAAGTTCTGCAATAGCTTTCACGCAGAAAACAAAAAGTTCCTTTTTTTTATTGCGTTCTCATGTCAGCACCACTGGGTCTTGCTACAAACCAACCCACCGCCCACCCACTCGTGCTACGTGGACTTAAAACAAACGCACCCTTCGTACTGTAGACTGCAGAAGCTGCGTTCATGGACAAATTCAGTGGAAAGAAATCTTAATCCAAAATGGCAACAAGGCAAATGAAAGATAACACAAAGTAAGTATGAGCCCCTGAATGAGCCTGAATGTATCTTTACATAACATGGCAGTGTTTTATTCCCATAGAGAGCATGAACGAATGGGAAGAGAGGAGCCTGAGGATGACAGGAGATAGATAGATAGATAGATAGATAGATAGATAGATAGATAGATAGATAGATAGATAGATAGATAGATAGATAGATAGATAGATAGATAGATAGATAGATAGATAGATAGATAGATAGATAGATAGATAGATAGATAGATAGATAGATAGATAATACAGTTTTTCACTACTGCTAAACACA
>OMNN01029270.1:0-10385 GCA_900302755.1 Chromis chromis
GGCGGTGTCTTAAAATGACAGTCTTTCCCTCTGGTTCGGTTAATGCAATTTTGTGAAGTCTGACCTTAAGGACTACCACGGAACCCAAGCCTCTGCGCTCCGTCTGCTAGTACGCATGAACCGAGGAACAAAGGGAAGAAAAAGAAGTAAGTCGACACAATGACCCCAGCCACCTTTGATTAATCACAGCATGACTTGCTGTGCGTAGAGTTGAGAACATCTGCCTGACATGAACTCCCTCCTACCCTTAAGCCACACACATGTATGCACACACACACACACACACACTCAAGTGAAAGTGTGCCCTTGCTGCAGTGCCACTTCAGCTCCTGCAGCTATTGCCGCTGATAAACTTGGCTGGCTAATTGCAAGTCAAAAGCTGTTAGCAACTCTGGGTATCAGTGGCCCTGTGGGGGCTTGCTGTGGAGGGCTTTCACACACTGAGGCGCCACATGCCGTCACACTGCTGCTAATGCGCTGTGGCATCTTCCATGGTGCCAGCAGATTGCCTGGGTGGAGACGGATCATCAGGACAAGTGCGAGTGCCGCTTGCATTCGCTGGTCACAGGATGCCGAATGAGAGAGCGGCTGGGTTAATAAAGGTGAAGACACCTAAGGACCTTTCACACATTTATTCCGTAACATTAACTGAATTAATTTCCCAAACGGTTCCATGGAAGGCAGCAGCTTCTGTCCTTCAAGCGAGCATTGCCTTAATGCCGTTTTATTACGATGTGACCATTCACACGGCGTTACTAATGTTGCAAAGTCCTCTGTTCATCCACATTCTGCTTTGATAGCAGTTAAACGCATTTGTTCGCATAATCCAATATGGAACTTGGAACCATAATTTTATTGCGTTTTGAGCAGTCAGACTGCCAACACAGATTTACTGCCATTACATCATTGGCTCATTATTTACACATGACCCTATAAAGGGGTACTTTGGCAGTTTAGTTCTGGACTTCTACAAAGTCTGTTGAATTACAAAAGAGATTAAAAAAGCAGCGGTCAAAAGGAACAAAGCAGAGCCCTGTGATAACTGGACTTTTAGTCATTGCTATGGTTCAAAAACTAGAAACATTGGGCTCTGACTGCATTTGAAGATGGATGAACCCTATGTGACAGGTTTACCAAACCACTTTTGAAGCTCAGTGTGGTGCCTGAGTCCACCTTAACTTCCGACTTATCCAAAGATGAGCAAAAAGATGGAGCTCATGTTCTGTCCTCTGATGGTGCCCAGCTGTCACCTATAGCAGCCATTCCCTTAATTATGCATAACTTTAAGCCCTAATACATTTAAAACAGGAGAGTTATATAAAAATTCACCTGTACCAGGCTGTAAACATATTAATGTCTGCTGTAAAGTTGGTCATTTTAACATGGAGGTCTATGGGGATTGACTTGTTTTTGGAGGCAGCCTCAAGTGGCCATTTGAGGAACTGTGCTTATTTTGGCACGTTGGCTTCATTTTTCAGGGTTTGCTTGGCTTCTACACTTCCCAAAATGCATCTCAGAGCTTCCCAACCTAATAAATACCCACAAATGTCCAACTCCAGCTTGTGACAATTTCTTTGCATTAAAGTGATGATCGTCATCACTACAGTTGCAAAGCTGCTTTAAAACTCCAGAAAACACTTATAAACACTCACAAGCTGGGTGGTAATGAGTGAAAGAACTTCTAATAACCAAGACTGACTGGTGTTGACTGATTAACACAGATTATTATGTGTTTTTTAGACACATAGCATTGGAAACATAACAACACAAAGATAGAGGTGACAATATAAGACATTGCACACTACTGCTGAAATTCTTAATACAGAATTCCATTAATAATTCATTAATTTGAATAAAATAAGCAGGAAAATCAACAGGGAATAGGTAAGAGCAAGAAAGTGTAATTACAGTGAAACAGTAATCCCACTTTTCTCTCATGCTGAGCGTTGATGGTCACTGTGAGATGCTCTGACAGCACCAGTATATATTTAGCTTTTATTAGACAGCACAGAAGGTTGCCATGGTCACATGTTATGTGTAGCTAATGTACAAGCCACCTGGTCACCTCAAAGCACAAAGAAAGAAATGAAGACAACCAAGATGCAGGCAGGATTCACACCATCTTCCAAGTGGACACAAATGAATTGCTAAAATAAACCAGGTGCATCTGCAGGTGACTTCATGCTCCTGCACTCTGCTTTTGATCACGAAACAGACGACAGGAAGTGATTTTTTTCACCCACGTTTCAATGTCAAAGATAACAAAGAGTAATATGGTGCACATGAAAAATGGAGCTGTTGTGACGGCGTTCACATATTCATGCTGCGTGCCATGTGCTGCCAAACAGAAACCACAACCATCCCACATTTTATTTTCAAATTGAAATTTTCACTAAATTAATTGCCATAACACTCTGCCAAATGGAGGCTCCATTTAGGAATAACGTATGTATCAAATCAGCGCTGAATGAAAGCTGACATATGGCTAGCATTACTGGGATTGTGTCTTGTAGCTGTTATGAAGTTTCTCTTTATGTGATGGATGTTTGCTGGCTTCAGGAGCAGTGCAACCAGTGAGTTCATTTAGCTCTGTTAGCTAAATGAGCCAGCCCCCATTAGCCCGTTGTTGGTAGGATTAATGATGTTGTGTGGAAATGATCTGTTGTTCTGGAAAGCTGGAACTTTGGGGCTTTTTGTTTGGATGTAATTTTTAAAAAATAATCGTCTTTTCATGCATTTCATACTGCAGAAGTGATCAGTATACATGGGCTCTTCACTGAACTCCAAGCAGTTTCTGGTCATTTTTTGCACCTTTTTCATCTCTTAGGGCTTTTCCACCAAGAAGCACCAGGAGCCAGTTTGGTGCTGGTGCTAGTTCGGTGCTTAGTTGGTTCAAATCCCGTTCCTCCTAAGAACCTGTTTGCTTTTCCACTGGCCAGGAGCCAAGTTGGAGCCACACCATTGCGTCACCATAAAACGTCTACGCTTGCATCGTTACATAGCGGTAAAACAAATGCAATAAGTTGATGATAACATCTATGTTTATCTTATAAAAATTAACATCTTTATAAAGATGTCCGTCTTTATAAATTTGTTTATAAGGTCCGCAGAGGTCACCTGTCGCCTGTTGCCCACCGCCGGCACATCCGCGTATCCGTGACACAATTGTACCGGATTTCAGCGCAACAGTTTGTGGAAAACTTCCGTGTGTCCCAGGGGTCATTCCAAAACATCTGTGATCAGACCAGGGACGTCCTGGTGAAAAAGGACACAAATTACCACTTGTGTGTCCCTTACCACTTGTGTGTCCCTTATCGTGAACGCTGGTCACGATAACCCTGTCCCCAGCCCCTGACATACTCGGTGCTTAGCTCTGGCCCCACAAGGAGTTGGTGCTTGCTAAGCACCGGTTTTTAGCACCTGGAGCCAGTGCTTACACGGTGGAAACACAAACAACTGGTGCTAAGTCAGGCACTGGCTCCGAACTAGCACTAGCACAGGTTGGTGGAAAAGCGGTAACTGTGGGCTCAATTTTCACAGCAATATAAAGTCCTCTATGGAAACAGCACAACCATGACTACGAGCAGAGAGAACTCAAGATATGTCTTCTGTGCAGTGTAACAAAGTTAGAATGCCGTTAATCATAAAAATGACATAATATTTGTACTCATATTTTAAACTGGCTTCCATACTTTTATGCTATCTGCTTTTTGCAAACACAGCCTGCAGTTCAGTCTAGTTCAATCACAAAATTCCCTGATTTTTTGTCATGTGATGGTTGGTCCCATCCAACTCATGATTAGCTTCATGGATTTGGCAAGGAGTGCTGATTTATTTTTTATTTTTTTTGTAACAGAATCTTCTTAGTACAAACTGTTTATTTTTGGTGAATTTTTTAAATGAGACTTGCAGATTAAAGTGATTTTGATGAAATATTACTATATTAAGATTAGATTTAGCTGAAATTCTAACAGTTCTTCCTAATTTTACAGTTTCTGGCACTGATAAATGGTGTCATTTTGACAGCTTTTAAATATAACATGGCTTTAAAACCTGCCAGCGGGTTTTGAGGTTCAGAGGCGTACAAGACACACTGGATATACAAACTTATCTCTACTGGCATCTAGCCATCCAAGTAGTTTGGTCATGTGGTTCCAAAGCCATGCATAATCTGCTACACTCTTCTGTTTTAAGGTGTTCCATGAGAGGTTGGAACCTGTCTGCAGGCATTTGCTCCTATTCAGCCAAAAGAGCATTAGCGAGGTCGACCACTGGTAAAGCCTGGCTCGCAGGCTGCGTACCTCTCCATCCCAGAGGTGTTGCATGCGGTTGAGGTCAGGGCTCTGTGCAGGTCAGTCAATTTTTCACCCATCAAACTGGGATAACCACTTCTTTATAGAGCTTTGCACACAGGGGCAATGTCATACTGAAACAAGAGATATTCCCCAAAATGTTGCCACAGAGTTGGATGCATACTTTTGTCCAAAATACTATTTTAAGATTTCATTAAGATTAGCCTTAATGGGTACTAAGAGGCTTAGCAACAACAGCATCTTAATGGCCACATCCCACCAAGTTGTCATTAAAACTAATTCCAACCTGAGCACAAGGAATGTTTAAGGACACGGCAAAAACAGCAGCGGTCCCTGATGTTATTTGCTTCGTCTTCTGGATGCTAAATTTGGACTTGCACTAAAGGTAAATGTGTCATACTAATATGGAAGTGAGGCATGGCGGAAGGACCAAGGTACAGTATATGTGCAAGATGACCACGGGCATGAGACGTGATGTGCAGACACAAGGCCTTATCTCTGGCTTCAGTGGGGTTATATGAGTCACAATGCCTTGGGAGACGATGATCAGTGGGTGGGGGTAGGCCTCTGTTGTCTGCAATGGCCAGCAAGTTCCCCCAAACACCCTCTCTCAGCCTTCTTCTTTTTGTATTGTTTCCCCCCTCGTACAGCTAGGGCACCTTCATAATTATTCCTGCACTTGCACACACACACACACAGGTGCAACTGTGCACACACAGGCTCGGCTTATCTGCTATAGGCTTCTGATGCACACTGCAGCTTAGTTATTTCCAAAAAAGAAAGAACTAAAGAAATAAAAAGTGCCGGTGAAGAAAAAATGACAGCCTCTCACCTATTTTTACCCTCAAAGTTGGAAAAAAAAAAAACAGAATACAGCAGCCTGTGGGTTGGCACGTATCCAAATGAGAATGCTGGGCTGAAAATAAAGCTTGATTCAGAGAAGAAGCCGTTAAAATAATTTTGGCTTAAAGCACGAGACGTGACAAGGTACTGGAAAGCTTTGCGCAGTATGTATTTTGCATCTATCTGCAGTGTTCTTAAAGAGAAAAGAAAATAAGAACAGCACGCCTCAACTAAAACCAGAAAATCTGATTAGAGTAGACCAGCATTACTTCTGACATGAGAGTAATGCGCATGGTATTAAAAACAACAACAACAAAGCTGTGCAGTGTTAGACCTTTTGTCAGGCTCACTTGAATTACTGAATCTTTTATTTCTGTGTTCTGGGGGACTTTTTATTGAACTGTCATGACTCGTGTATTTCCTGGGCTTGAAGGGCTCATTTTAAATTAGCACTCGAATGTTCAATGGCAGGATCAGTGAAGCAGGCCCACTCAATATCACATGGCCCAGCGCCTTGTCTTTAATGGATAATGAAAAATGATAAATGACGTGCTGAGGCCAGCCATCCCACTGCAACACCTGTTCTTTTCTATTGACAGTACAATACAATGCAGCCACCTTCAACAAACAACCCCTATACTTGGAAACTCATTGATCTCAACTCTCTGCTATGAGTTTAATTCATAATTCAATTTCTTTTCCCTCAAGTATCCAAGTTATTAATTGGCGCTAATTTGTGTACAAGATAACGTGGACATTAGGATTGGTCCAGTGTATCAGAGTGAAAACGTATTGGACAGATACGGGTCTCTCAGAGGGAACAGATACCGGCCAGTCTCGCCTGATATGATAAAATCCGGCATCTGACTGGCTTCATGGCCTCAGTCTGTAAAATCAGCAATCAAATCTGCCTCACTTGACCTTCAGGAGCTGAGAGGATGTCATTAGTCTGACTTGATATGAGTTTTACTAACCAATGAACAAAAATAGACTTTCTGGCAGAGAACTGATTCAATATGCCTGAAACAGAGGAAATGATTGTGGTGGAATTTTAAGATTTCCGTCAGAAAATAATAAAGCTCCACAAGTTGATAATGCGGTGACCTGCTGCCCACTGATGGCTGTTATTCATGAGTCACATGAGGTGCAGGTGTTGCTAATGGAACACCTGCACCTCATGTGTTCCATTAGCCACAAAAACCCTGAATAAGAAGGAGCAGGAGAAATGTGATGAATCCAGAGAGGTAGGTTAAAAACCCCCTGTAGATGCTGTGATAGGCAGGGTGAGACGCTTTGAAACATGTTGCCACGGGCAGGATTTGTTTGTTCAAAAAAAACTTACCTGTTGGGTTGTTCAAAGCGGCATCAAATTCCTGATAAAGTGGGTGTAAGGCAGCAGGAATAATGTTCAATCAGCATTGCCTTTCATCACGCCGCCATTGTCATCCTTTGTGCAACCAACAGCTGCCTCCAACATCCAGTGAATGTGGTGGAAACGTTATGACGAAAACTTGTTTGGAAGCGTGCGACACACCTTTGTGCTGTCTTGGTGGGAAGAACAATGGTTTACTGAGATTAGGGTGTTGTTTTACCTTGCAATTTGAATTTACCTTTTTCTGTTTGTTTGTAAAGAGTTTCTTTATGTGCATGAAGTGAAATATGTTTTGATTACATTCTCTTAACCACACATCAGACCATGTCCATCATAATGTGAGACTGCTGCATTGAGAGCACATTTTAGCCACTTTATTTCACTGTAGATCATTTTAAATTCAATCATCTTAAAAAACATAAGTTCCCCTACTGCCTTAAAAATGTTAGTTAACTGCACTGAAATCATGCCATAAATAACACTACAGGGTCTAAACCCCTTTGGTGCAACAGCTGTTGACAGCTGGTGACTTGATCTCAATATAAGGTTCATTTTAGGTAAGAGGTAGAAGTCACATGGAGCCAAATCTAGCAAGTAGCCCAGGTGGAGAGCCACGATTGTGTTGCTGTGTCCAAAAAAATACATGTGTTATCTAATTATATTAGAAATCTGACTTGACAGTCTGAATCTGGGGGATGCATTCCTGCTACACAACCACACGAGTGCTGAAGAAAGGAATGAGCATGTTCCTGGTGCACTCCTGACCTGGTGAGGTTTTGACAACTGCAGGCTTTTCCATTATAAAAAACTGTTGTTCCTTCTCTTGGTGGTAGCTACAGACCCACCTCTTGTCTCAGCTGACACAGAATGTGATGTGTAGTCTCTGCTCAGATTTGGACTTCATGGAGAATTTGCACCTGTCAGTGGTCACAAAAGTGCATGAAACACTCTCTCTTGTGCACCACAAGCAGTCCCAGAACTTTTTGATTAGCCATGCACAGTATGCTTCCATTTTCCCCGTTCTTCTTATTTTATGTGCTGCCTTTGTAGCCGGTTTTATAAAGAAATTGCTATGTTAGGAAAGAACTGAAGAAGCCTCTGGGATTAGAACTGACATGTCTTCAAGAACCTCCAAGAGAAATCCAGTTGCTTTTTATTGAACGTTACTATTATTAGTACAATATCATTAAAACGGGATCAGATTCATCACTTACTTCCTCTAAGGTCACATCTCCACTTCCACCATCTACTTCATTATAATCAACGACACAAAACGACACTGCGACACTTCACTCCGCTGCCTATACAATTATGCAATCTGCCTATAGTGCAATCTATTATGATTGTAATTGACTGGAGAAAATAATAACAGCGTAATCACAGCCTCTAATGTGCTCTGCAAGTTGTTGTGATCCCAATTTAATTTATTTAATCAACAAACGAGACTTGATATTGCACTCTCAGCTTGGATTCCTAGCGAGCCTGAGCGTTGATTGTTCTGCATCCCGGGACGTTTGGTGTTACATTTATCCGCAGTCATCACACTGAAGTGAACCAGAAGGGATGGTGAGCTCTGTCAGCGAGGACAAACAAGTAGGTGTGGTGCTTCAAAAAGCAAATAATGGAGCTTTTACTGTTTCTCTGCAGATTTATACCCAGAGTCTTATCAGCGTGCATTGATTTTATCCAAAACATGAGGCAAAAAAATCAAATCAGGAGTACATATGGAGCCCAAAATGAAGTTTTTATGCTTTCCTGATCTTGTGACGGTGGTGCTGTGGAAGAGTAAAAGGATTACATTTTCTAAATTGGCATCTTCTCCCAGACAGAGGTTGAGCAAATGAGGTTTACTGTACCTTAACAATGTCTTCGTTTGAGGACTTGCACTGCACGAAGGCTGAGACATCAGTGACTGCCCCGTTCATCTCTATGGAGACCATTTTGACGGGAATGGCCACGGTGCGTCCGGTCAGAATGGCCGTGTTGATAATCTCAGTGTCCTACGGAGAGACAAAATAGCCGTGGTATTCATGAAACAGTGAGAGGCAGAGAGTCATTTTCCTTGATATTTCATCAGCATTTCTGATGTCCACATTTAAGACCATTACCACCAGGGCTCCGGCGCCTACCAGGTGATACTCTCAGTGGCAGACCAGAACTCATTACTGTATACCGAGACATCTTTCATTGGATTTCATCAACTGACATTTTCATTTCGAGAACACTTTTCTTCCGCTGAACAACTGGAAGTAACAGAAATGGGGATGAAAAGGACAGAAAAGTAATGACCCTAACTTTAATCATACAGGAAACTTTCGTTTTTTTTGTAAACGCGTCCTTCTTCAAGCTTAAATTTCAAACAAAAAGCAAAGCATTTACTGTACCGATGCACCGCCTTTGATGCATCTAACCTTTATGCAAGTTTACTTTGGGCTCATAAGTGGAAATCAGACTTGGATGTTTTGCTTAAGTCCACAATTATGATGGAAGATGCAAGGGGAGGTGTTGCAGTTCCTTTGACATTTAAGAACAAACTGTAAAAATAGATGTTGATAAAAGGACGCATGACCAAAAAAATGCCTCATATGTACCTAATGCACCTCATTTTTCAGTCTATTTAATAAACTATATTATTATTTTAGTCTTAGGCCCCGTCCACACGGAAACGAAGCCAGGCGTAAACGCACAAATAGTTTGTCAAACCGGTGTATCGTCCACACGAAGCGTTTTGGGGTGTGAAAACGATCATTTCTGAAACCAGGTCCCAGAGTGGAAAGATTTGAAACCGGCACTTTTGCCGCTCTGTGTGGACGGTCGTATCCGCATAGTTTCTGAAACGCTTGCGTCATAGCTCCATCTCTCGATAAATGCTCATGCGCCAAACTCAGAAAAGGACTACAACTATGGCGCCGTACAGTGTTGCGTGTGTCCTGCTGAAGCTAATCACCCTGTTATCGCTATTACAGCAGAATATACTTCTTCTGCATTGTCACCGTGTTCACCAAACAAATATGGAAAGCTCAATACGCCACTTCATGTTCTATGTTTACATCGTATACAGATTTCTGTGCATGCCTAAAGTCCCGCTGCCAGTTTCCATTACGGCGTCACAGCGCCACCAACAGGCCTGGCGTGTGTTTTACATCGTTTTCTGGCGCATCAAGTGAATTCATGTGACACATTTACTGAAACAGCTCCGTCTTTACGAAGAACGTTTTTGAAACTATAAGCGTTTTGGCTTCGTGTGGACGAGGCCTAATACTCACTGAACTTGCACACTTGAGTCTTCATTGCATATATTATAAGTATGAAAAGACATGGATGTAAACTGCAACTTGACTGGTTAGTGGAGGCATAAAACCCAGAGGTGGTAATTCTAGTTTTCATGTTTTTATCTTTATGCATATAGAAATGAGATTGTTGCTTGCAGTTCGAGAGCGCGTTCTCTCATTTATATTACTGGCAGGGAGGTTTAAGCGATATGATGGATAGGTTAGCATGAGTAAGATCTTCGTATCATTAGGCAGTGATCTTTGTTTGTTCCGCTACGTAAACGCTGCATCTTACATCACACTCTGTCATTCCAAACCCACATCAATAACGTCACTCGGCCTGCATACTTCCATCTTTGAAACATCAACCGACATCCGAAACACACATCTGGTCATTTAAAAGCCTACTCACTCTGACTTTCACTGCAAAATTTCTGTCCTGTTGTTTTAAAAAACTGTTAAATTTCCTCCTTTTTAAGTTTTTACTTCTAAGTTTTATATTGTAATGTTTTTAACTTTGCTATTTCTACTTGTAAGGTGTCCTTGAGTTTTTTTGAAAGGCGCCTATAAATAAAATGTAATATT
>OMNN01029274.1:0-12000 GCA_900302755.1 Chromis chromis
GGGGGTCCGGGCGGAGGGGTTTTGTGGCTGCGGTGCTGCCTGAGGCCTGGCTGGGCTGATTTACAGGCGGCGTGGGGACATGTGCCGGGGATACTCCCAGAGCAGCCTGGTGGGGGCCAAAACAGCCACACTGCTGCTGCCTGCACATCTGGAGTCTAGACTGAGTGGCTCTGCCGAGCGCCTTGCTCCCTCCCTTCTTCCCTCTCCACATCCACATCCATCCATCCATCCTTCTGCCTCAGCTGCTCGGCCCCCTCCCTCCCCAAAACCCAACCTTCATCCACTGTTTGTGTAGCTGCCGGGGCTCCATTGAAATTTAAGATCAGCTCTCACTTTTTCCTGTCTCCCACTCACTTTCCTTCACCCTTGTTTCTCCCTCTTTCTTTCTCTTCTCTCTCCTTCTTGCCCAACCTCTTCTGATGAAGGACAAAAAAAAAAGGGAGTACGCGTCATGGAGCGCATGTGGAAGATATCATAGAGGGGATTGTTATTCCTCTCCCTCTGAAAGCCGGAGCCAAGTGTTCACAAAGGGACCCTCCAGTGATCTTTCAAGGAATTGAGGATCAGGCTCCCGAGCCAAAGAGCGGTCATATAAACACATTGGCTCTGACACACATAATAAACAGCAGTGATAAACATGATACCTTACATACTGAGTCTCCTGCACTCACAGCCGTGTTTTAATGGCGGCTCCTGTTGGTAGCTGTCAGGACAAATGTTCCTTGTTCTGCTGAAAACCTTGTAAAGATGAAGGCTGCTGTCCAATCTGAATTTATCCTCCCTTCCTCTAACTCCTTTCTTCAAACATAAACACATCTTCTCTTACTATAATGTTCACCATCTATCTCTCCTCACACACAAAGAGATAAAGCTTCTCATGCTGATGTTTGTTTCATCACTTTCTCACATATACATCCCACGAGGGAGCGCTCATTAGGTTTGTATGGGGAGAACATAATGTGTAAACAGAGACATATGTGTTACCTCTCATTATGCTGACATGATGGATGGAACTGTGACATCCACAAGATAAATATGTTTTGGTAGTTGGGATGGTCTTGAGAGGAAGTGGGGAACTAGCCGAGACACAAATTATTATGTAAATGATCTGACAGGGGCTCTTTTAAACCGTAGAACCTTGTCTCCAGTAAACAGCACGCATCAGGGTTTCCCCTTCGCACATGAATACAATCACAATAGTGTCTCCCATTTAAACAGTGGAAAGTTGTAGCAGAAACAACGTCCGTCAGAGGATCCAGAGACGCAGGCGTCAGTGTAATTTACTGCAGACAAACAGGGACCTCTCTTTCTTTCCATGAAGCTTAATTTCCTTTCATGCACATGAACATGGGATTTTTTTTTACTGCTGCGTTCACCTTATTGCATTCACACCATGTCGTACACTGCAGGATACACGGCTGCGTTCATACTCTCTGGTGTTAAACAGGTCATAAAAGGCGGCTACGTGATACTCTCCAACAAGGCCTGAACCTGTGCGGCTGCCGGACTGACTGTCGCCTGCCTGCCCGTCTCCCCCTCCCCCTGAAATGGAACAAATTATCCAGCTACTTATGTATAACAAGGTAATATTCATTTTAGAAAGAAGTCGAGAGACATCTGGGCAGCACTATTTGGTGTTTGCCTTCTCTGGAAGCCATTAGGACGAATAGTTTTCCTGCTCTATCTGAATGGTCTCCTCTCGCTCTCACGTTTCACTCTGGTTGAACCTCGCACATCTTCTCACCACCTGTATCAGCTCTGGTTCCCACCCTTGTTTTTTGTCACAGGACAGATAGGGAGGGTGAGAGAAGGGAGAGAGAGACACCAGATACAACAGGGAGGGGGGAGTTTTGTGTGAAAGACAAAGAGAACAAGTAGTCCCAAGTGCTAGAGGTGACCTCAGCTCTTCAGATTACAGGTGCAAACTGTCGGCACAGCTCTCACCTGCGTCAGGGCCACGGGGTTTGAGTGTCACACATGACAAAAAGTCAAGGGGACGCGTTTTGCTGCTCTGTATGAGCCACGACGCTCAAAAGTGAAGCTGGCATGATAACAAAAAGTACTCTGCAGTGACATCCTGAAATGCCTCCTATTGGTCACTGGCTAAAATGCTTAATCCAATGGAGACTCATAAAGACACCTTCCAAACAATACAGCAGCGGTCAAGACACTGCTGACGTCATTATTTTTCCCCCCATTGACGGCCGTAAATACACTTTAATGCCAAGCGATTTACTGTAAACCAGGGTGAGAGGCAGCTGAATGCACTTTGTTATTTTAAGACAAAGTGCTGAATCATATCGTCCCCGGGAGACCCGTATATTGCACAATAAACGTGTGTCCGAGAGAGAGAAGACATTAGATCTCTACTCATGAGTCTGCAGAGCTAAAGAAAGTTTCTGGTGTCCCGGTGTTGCTCAATAAGTCACCGGTTAGCTGGCAAGGCGTGTGCACTGTTGGTGTGTTGAGACCCGCAGATTGGCACAACATTGTGTGTGAATCATCAGCTTACTAAGGCAACACCACTGTCAACACAAGTCTGCCCAACGCCCCACGGGGAGAGGCTCAACAGCAGCGGTGGTGCACCCGGACTGGAATTAGTTGTGTTTGTGCTCAGAGAGTTAGACAAACATGAGCTTTACGTGTTATCCAGCGGCTTAGAAAAAAAAAATCAGCCTAGTGATAAAGTCAGGTATGAGGAGAAGCAATCAGAATGCAGCAGTAGGTGAAAAGTGTTGCGTCTATGATCCGACTGCTGATGAAGTGGTGATAACGTTTTGAAGGGAGGTGTAAAGAAAAGTAATTATACAGGCGTATTAGGTGAAAATTACTTTGTGTACCATCTGTCTGGTTAGATAAAATCAACAAATACTAATTATTGTTCATTATTTTAAAACTCTCATCAATCTTCTCAAACTGCATTTGAAAAGAAGGTTGTGTAAAACTCTTAATAACACAATTGTCCTGTTACAAATGCAAAATCTAAGCCAAAAAGTAAAACACACATTTGCATTAAGCTCTTGGGTTTGGCTGCGACAAACACTTAGTCTGCTATGAGCACTAGCTTATGGTTATTAATGGTTTTTATGTGTAACATGTTGTGTAAAAGTGAGCTGTCTCACTTTGTGATCATCTCCTGCAACAATCCAGGTAAATTAAGGATGTAGTGTCTAGGATTGAAGGTGAGCTATTAGCACAAACTGAATACAATATTCATAATTATGAAATCATTAGCAAATAATCAGCTGAAAATAAGAACTGCTGTGTTTTTGTTAAGTTAGAGTGAGTTCTTTGTATCTACATTAGGAGAGTGGCCTCTTTGTCACCCCTTGGTGTCTGGATTATCATTTTAATAATCGCATGTGACAAAACATATTGTCTTTATTATCTATTTTACTATAAATGGAGCCATAATTTACTAAATAAACGTCATGCAATATCGAATGAAACTTGAAACTAGCACCTGAGATCATAAACTCATTAACTAATTGTTTACTGAGCTAACAAATTAAATGAGAAGTAGCGTCATGTTCTTATAGACTTCTATACATTCTGGCTTCTTTTTGCAGGCAGGGGAGTCGCGCCCTACTGGCTGTTTGAAAGAATGCAGGTTTAAGGCTTCAGTTTTCAGACCTGGAGGCTACATCTATTATCTAGCAACAGTCTATGGTTTCTTATCTAAAGAGGGCCTTTTGAGTTTTTACATGGAAGTGACAACCATCATAAGTAATGATTTTGCTTTGTAGGACCCCTAAAATAGATACTTTAGGAAACCCTGCTGACCCCGTTTCAGTTTGAAAACTCCATGGTTGCATTTTGGTCTGTGCAGAGAGAAACTGAGACTCTCGGAAGCAATGATACAGACATCGATGTTCGAATCAGACTACAGGCTTTGCAGCTCTTGTTGTCTGTGCTTGCAGGACATCTCTGCTCTTACTTTTCACCACTGCAGGTCTCCCTCTGTAGTATTTTCTTGAATTAAGCAACCAGCCCGCTGCTTCATGTTTACATCTTCACCAACATGCCCAGTGTGCATAAATAATAATGTGACAAGTACTTTCAGGCCTGTTAGAATGCATGCAGATTATCTCTGAAACAGAGTTAAACCATCATTTTAAAATGCTGATGAGGCCTCAGTTGGTTGCAGTCTGTAGCCTCACTGCTGGGTGCCGCTAAATATTATAAACTAGTGATTTAAGGCGCCATTGTACAGGAAGTATAACTTGCGGTGATAGTGGCCATTGTTGACCAAAAGCCACAAAGAGTCGTTCTGTTTTTACATCATTTTTTCCACTGTGATGACATGAGAGTGAACATTTTTAAATCCAAGCTTTGCTATTATTGGGAATTAAGCGGATTTTAAGACTTTGTGTGAACAATCATTATAGATCTGTAATGAATGATTGACCAAATCTCCATGTTTGTAAGATTTATAATTTTAAACACGATCATGTTAACACACTACTCGAGAAGAATAGGTGCGATCAAAGGTGGTTGTACTGAATGTGGGAGTTGAAAATGAAGTGAAAATGAAAGAGTGGTGTCAGTGCTCATGCCCTGTCAGGTAGAACGAGACCAGAACAGTCTCAGTGACGAGTGACTTGTTTTTACAGCACCCGCTCGGCTGGATCATGTCAGAATAGATCATTGTTTCAAATTTATGTCAGTGAATGAGCCTTTTTGTGTGTGTGTGGTGGTGTCCGCCAAACCAGTCCGTCACAGCGACTGTGTAAAGAGCTTTACAGTGCATCAGCTCCAGCTGTAAACAACCCCAGTGTGTTAACTTGGTTTGTAACAAACTGCCTTAACAGAGCTTTTTTACGACTGTGTTATGACGTCCTGAATGGTCTGCTGTCTGCAGGTGGCACTTAACCTTTCACTCAACTTTCCTCCGTCCACACTGTATCTCTCTCTGTCAATCACGACTGGTCTCATCTTACAATTGATTCACTCATTTCAACACGTGAAGAGAAACCATCTATCTCTCTGTATGCATGATCTATCATCCAGCTGCTGTTGCCATCTGGGATCTCAACAAACCTTTGTCACACTTACTGTAATGCGTGTAATAACAGCACCATTGGTAATTACAACAACAACTCTCAGAGGCATATTTAAAAGATCATGGGCTCCTGTGTCTGGGTGTAACCTGTTGTTTCATCTGCGAGAGAAAACTGGCAACTAACAAAAAAGAGAAGCTGTCATTTGGTATAGTCGCAGTACTTCTCGAGACTAAAAATAGGGCTGTTAAGGTAGAGCGTGTAGTTTGGATGAGATGCTGTTCGTGTGCATGAGGCCTCTCTTCCAGGAGCTCAGTGCCTTTGGGAAATAATGAAAAATAAACACCGAGCCTTGATGTTGACTCAGGGAGAAGTGATCCACAGGTTATTACTGCACCCCTCTTTCTGCTGCTCTCCCATGGCTCTGGGATGAGTTTATGTAATCTAAGCGCACTGCTCCCCCTCCGCACAGACACACACACACTCTGGCCTCCGGGGCAATGGATGTCAGATGCTGCTGTCATGTCTCATTTACACCTATTGCTCTGTGGCTGTAATGGTTAGAAGGCTATTTATGACGCTGAGATCTCTCATCCAAGGTTAGGGTCAATTAGCTTATTCTGATCAATACAAATTATAAACAGAAGCAGCAGCTCACTCTCCAATGATGTAGCATCCATATATTGTGGTTATAGATCAGCTATTTTAGCCTACAGCAACCAGCTACATTTGAAAACCCTGATATATCATGATTTTCCTGACTTGTCTGAATGTTCAAGCCCTTTTTTTTGCTGTTATCTATGAACCTATGTATTGACCAGACACCCATAGAGTAATAAAAAAAGACATATTACTACAATGGCATCATGTAACATATATTAAACATATGAATGATGCTGAGACTGCATGTGTAGAGAGGTAAAGGTATGATTGATTGAGAGATATTTCCACTTCAAAGTGTCTAAACCTGCGTGTAATGTTACATTTTCATTCCAGGAAAAGAAGAAAAGTGTATTTATTGATACCTATATTCATCTACAAATATATCCAGTAGCTCACACATGTTACATTCAAGAAAAATAAGGAAATAACATGCAAATTGTGCTGGTAGAAGAAATAAGACAAACAAAAAAAGCATATAGATGGGTTGCTTGGGTACAATAGTGGGGAAGCTACCAAAATAAAGTTAATATAAAGGGAGTTAAGCAGTTCAAATCTGTAAATCATCTAACACAGCCAGTTACAATACAAACAAGCTTTCATATTTTTTTGTAAAACTTGACAGAAACATTGATGTACTTTCCTCAGTCCTGTCAACTGAAGCTACACCAGAGTCAGAGCTGCCTGCTGTTTGAGCTGCACCACTTGTGAAACTGGCTGGTGGCGCCATCTTGTGTGTCAGATAGGTATAGATGATAAAATAAAATAAAATAAAATAAATAAATAGCAATGAAAACTAAGTTAAAAAAACATTTAAAAATAGAGAAAAAAGCTTGCCTATGTTTTCATGTATATTTTTGTAGGGTTGTAACTTTAGTTCGATATTAGTCATTTTAACTGTAGGATTCTAGCTTTAATATTTACATTAGACAGATCAATCTGCATTATTAATAATACTGTAGGATCTTTGCATGAATATTTATTTAATATATTTAGGCTATTAAAACGCTATAATATACAGCTCTGGAACAAATTAAGAGGCCAAGACCAAGACCAAAGCCAAGACACATGAAAGCTGTGATTGAAAATCAGGGTTATTTCACCAAATATTGATTTCTTATTAAAACATTACACTAGTTAAAAACATTAGTATTGTGTTGTTTAAAAATGAATATGAACTTGTTTTCTTTGCATTATTTGAGGTCTGAAAACAATTGGAAATTGAAATTGTGTTTTCAGTAGTTTATAGAATTAAACAAAAATGTTAATTTTACTCAAACACATTCCTATAAATAGTAAAATCAGAGAAACTGATAATTTTGCAGTGGTCTCTTAATTTATTCCAGAGCTGTATATAATAAAAATACAACTTTACCTGACTGTAATATTATATTCAGGTACATGTTGTATATATTTTTGTAGGGTTTTAATCCTTAAAATTAAATTACTCAGGTACATTCACCTCCTTTATCACACTGTAGGGTCTTAACCTCAAACTTGCTTGGTACATTTGCAAAACCAATCTTATTCTTTCTACTGGAAAACACTTAAGCCTAACAGCTGTCACTTCAAATGTTGCTGTACTAAAAGGTTCATTTCTTTTGTCAAGATTTCTACCTGATTTGTTAGAACAAATAGGAGTTAATTGATCAGTTTGAGGCCTTGACAGTCACTTTTATATTCTGAGCTAAAGAGCAGCAGTAGCACAGGTGTAACTAATACTGTTAGTCATGGCTGCTGTTAGCATTCAGATGGACTCTGCTGGTAACACTCAGATAAGACTGCAACCTTTATTAGAGGTCATATTAACGTAATTAGCTGCCAAAACAAGTGATAACTCATCAAAGTTTCACCTGTAGCGTCCATAAAACGATGCTGCTTTGGGAAAATACATTAGCAAACTGAAAATTAGCTAAAAGTTTAGCTAGCAATGATTTTACTCGACGACCTCGCTTCTTTTTAGATTAGCTAATAATACACATTTGCTTCGAAAAACAGCAGCTAAACCGTTTGAAATGTATTTTAAACCATTCTCTCTCTTTATTTAGACTTTTATATACAGTCTGTGCTCACTTGGAGCCAGTAGAGGTCGCTGTGAAACAACGTTAACCCGGACCAACAGAGAGGCCTCATGGAGCACAGCAGGTACAGAGCACCAGGTGGGTCAAAGTTTTTGCAACAAACGTTTATAAAAAATGTCCACAATGCCAAATTAAATGAACATTGACCTCAATCGTGTAGCTAAACATATCGTTTATGTAGTGACCATACAGTATACACCTGTAAACTAATAAAGCAGCTCCTGTTATGTGTCCTTAATAAACAGAAGCTGCTCACTAAGGATTAAAAGGTGAAGTCACTGGATGAATATCATATAGAGTATAAATATCCCTGCGTTTATTAGAAAGAACTACCATTATTGTAAAATAACTAATAAGTACAAAATCTTGGACTTTGATAGCTACATGTTGTTTTTGGATTTTTGTCTCATTTATAAGGTTCTGAATGGTTTATCACCTCCACCATTACAGGACTTCATAAAGAAACAATCCTCTAGAGTAAACACCAGAGCACTGAGTAGAGGAGACTGTGATGTACAACGGCACAGGACTAAATTTGGCCAAATGGTGGTGTCCATTAGAGGAACACAGTCCTGGAACTCACTGCCAGCTCATGTTAGAAGCTGTCACAACTACACCACCTTTAAAAAGACCCTTAAGCAGTGGTTAACAAATCAGACCTGCTCTCATGAGTAACCTTTTTGTCTTTTCTATGTGAATTGGAACTTATTCTGTGAGATCTTTGCATGTTTTATCCATTTGTCACAGTGTATTTGTGTATGTATAATGTATTGTCTCTATGTTTTTAAACACCTGCCTTAGGACAATGGATTAAAACGAGCATTTATGCTAACTCCGGCATATGTCAATGTCAATTAATATGCATTGTCCTAATCAAATAAATAAATAAACAGTCTTTTTCCTGCACCATTAGAATCTGCACAATGCACCAAACCTGTTGTCCACATATAAACATAATTCTCCTTTGCACACATCTATAGCTGCACATAGTAGTTAAAAGTTATGTTCATTCTTTAACCTGATGCCCTTGTTTAAATGCATGTGTGTTTTTAGTGTAAGTAAAGAGTCACACTCCTTGCATATGTACACATACTTTACTGCCAATAGAGCTGATTCTGAGTATAATGTCAGATTTCTTAAAAGCTGTTAGGTTCAACCAAGGGCGAGCTCCTTCTGAAAGTGTGTTGTGTTTTTGCGTGGTCTATTTGATTAGAGAATAAATTCGATTAGTAAAACTTGATTTATTAGGTTTGTACATCTGAGGGTGGATGCGGACAGGGTCACGGTATGGTACTGTCACACTCATTTGGCAAAAGAGCCTGCTTTGTGTTGCACTACCAGGCCTAGAATTTAATTGATGAGTTATCCACATTCGGCAGCAGTGACTTGTTTTATTTATGTTTGAATATAAAAATGCGGTTGTAATTGCTGGCTTAGAAATTCAATTAGCTCAATATGTCTATTAGTCTGCTACCTATTTGTTTTTGTGGTGCTAATCATTGATTAATAACACGCTCGTCTTACAAGGCAGCGTTGATTGGGATTTACACAAGCCTGTTAATTACCAACCACAGATTTGTGAAAAATTATGCAAAACTCCTGATGCAAAACTTTTGTTAAGGGGCCAGATTTGCCCCAGGGGCCCCGTTGATTTAAACAGCGTGTATGCGGTTTGTTATACTAAGAAACAATGAATTCAAGTGTTGTGTCATGCAGGAGAATACTTTCATCAGTCTGTAAGTCTGTGAATTTGATATTAATAGACTTTGAGTGATGTTTGGAGATTCAATAGACTGAATGAATTATAGATGATATGTCCTGGAAAATATTACTCTAATCTCTGAACAAAACATTAGAGACCTCGGGAGCTAGTCTGCCCCGAGACAGCCAGTCAGGGAGAGAGACAGGCTGGTGTCTGTCATCAAATACTCCCACTGTTTCCCTCTCCGTCTGCCTGTCTGTCTCACACAGGCACTTCCACGCACACAGGTCAGTGGTACGGCTCGGCCAGTTGTTTCTTGTATTTGGGGCATCTGTGTCTCAGTGCGGCTGTCACAGTAAGGTCATTCACACTGAATTATACTCTGTTATTCTTTTTATAGACATCCTGTGACAAACACTGCAGTGAGAAAGCTCTGCCTTGACAGACGCCTGAACCAGACGATACCAAAGCTGAGCAGTTGAAATCATCCACGCGCAAGGTAAGGAGGAAAAGATTGCTTATTATAAATGCAGGAGGTACAATACTGCAATGTACACATACTGCCTTGTAAGCTGAGGTGTGTTAGCAGGAAGATGTAAAAGTGTTTTTGTTATGAATAATGGCCCCATTCAGGGTATTAAAATCTAAAGTGCAATTTAATTTCCTTTATATTATGTTTAATCTTAGCCAATGCATCACTTTTTCGAGTTAAGTGTTTTACATATAAGGATTTTATCTTTAAACAAGCGAACTGTCAGATAAATCAGGTAGACGTATATAGCCTTGCAAGCTTAAAACACTCAATTAAACGAGCAGTACCTCAGAAGTGTACTTAAGTGTAGGATTCGCTTGACTGCACACAGGTTTCCTCTTTAAGCCTCTTTCAGACATGCACTCCTTTTCATTCATCTGACTGCTTCTGCACCTGTCGCCTTCATGTCTGAATGAGCGCCCTGGTAACTTTTCCGTAAAAGTCTCGACAGCGTTCTAACTAGGTCAAACCTTGTAAAATTTCCGTATCGCTTTCAACATGGCACAAGGCTGAACTGCACTCACATTAACAGATAGGCACACACAACCACAATTAACATAAACAACCGATAATGAATGTAATGCAGGTTTGACAAAACGGTATCAGGAGCTAAAGTTTAGTTTGTCGCTTCCAGCTGTTTGTAGGAGGTTATCCTCTGAGTTTATTAAATACCAGCAGCACTATCCATATGATTGTCTCCAAAATGAGAGAGTATCAAGCAATAACTTCATTTATTGCTTATGATTCTAAGTGATCCCCGACATGGAGACAGGTTCAGTCCAGGCCAGGATCTAACAGCAAGTCACACTGTTTGCTTTTCTTCACTTCAGACGGGTGAGCTGTCACACTGTGTCACAGTTTATCAGCTGCAGGTAATTCATCTGTACAATGCGACTGTCCTCAGGGTGAGTCCTGAGCTCCATCACAGGTGTTGGGATGTTTGATTTTGCTGTTGGTAAAGTAGAAGTTAGGTCATCAAACATTAACAGAGTTTTCAGTGTTTAGAAAATCAGAAATAAACTAGGCTGTTAGTTATTTTTAAGCTTGATAAGCTTGCTATTTGTTTTGATTGAATATTTTGTTTATTATGGCATTATTATGCATTCTGTCACTTGAGTACTGCCCAATCTCACATGAATGACAAATATTGCATGTGTACTTTTCTCTCTTTGCCACTGTGGTGGGTCTGTCTGAATGATGCTGTGCAGAACATTAACATAAAAGTGAGCTACACTATATTGCCAAAAGTATTGGCCCACCCCTCCAAATAATTGAATCCAGGTGTTCCAATCACTTCCATGGCCACAGGTGTATAAAATCAATCACCTAGGCATGCAGACTGCTTCTACAAATATTTGTGAAAGAATGGGTCGTTCTCAGGAGCTCAGTGAATCCAAGCGTGGTCCTGTGATAGGTTGCCACCTCTGCAATAAGTCCATTGGTGAAATTTACTCGATACTAAAAATTCCACGGTCAACTGTTCGTGGTGTTATAACAAAGTGGCAGCAATTGGGAACAACAGTAACTCAGCCACGAAGTGGTAGGCCACGTAAAATTACAGAGCAGGGTCAGCAGATGCTGAGGAACACAGTGCGCAGAAATCGCCAATTTTCTGTAGACTCAATAGCTACAGACCTCCAGACTTCATGTGGCCTTCAGATTAGCTCAAGAACAGTGAGCTTCATGGAATGGGTTTCCATGGCCGAGCAGCTGCATCCAAGCTTTACATCACCGAGTGCAATGCAAAGCGTCGGATGCAGTGGTGTAAAGCACACCGCCACTGGACTCTAGAGCATTGGAGACGTGGCCCCTTAGTTTCAGTGAAAGGAACTCTTAATGCTTCAGCATACCAAAACATTTTGGACAATTTCATGCTCCTAACTTTGTGAGAACAGTTTGGGGATGGCCACTTCCTGTTCCAACATGACTGCGCACCAATGCACAAAGCAAGGCCAATAAAGACATGGATGAGCCAGTTTGGTGTGGAGGAACTTGACTGGCCTGCACAGAGTCCTGACCTCAACC
>OMNN01029281.1:0-10691 GCA_900302755.1 Chromis chromis
AGAAGTAAAATTTGAGTGTAGCATTTGTAGTTACCCTAACTGAGTAATGTTATCCTATAACTAGGTGAAAGATGGTCAGGACTATAAAGAAAACTAACAATAGTTAAGTTACTGGACTAATTAATTTTCTGCCTTTCCATTCTGTGATTTGGACACTCTCTCATCACTACTCCTCAATTTGTAGGTATTCAAATCTGACTGCATTGCTGTGTCAAACTGTCTGGTAATTCCTGTCACACTGATACACTCAAGCTGCCTAATATATGTACTATCTTCATTAAAATGAATGGAGAGGGTGCACTCTACTGGTTCCTCCTATTGTATTTTGATTAAAATGCTGTTAGAGTATACATGCAGTGCTGCAGGGATCTGCTGTGTAAACTGTCAGTGAGAAGGCGAAGTGGAGTGCTGGGGATAGAGCAGGGAAACCCTCATCAGGGAATGTCAGCAAGCCTGGAAATGAGATCTGAAGAGGTCCTCAAGTCAAAATGGGAACACTGCATCACCTGTAAAACCAGTAGCTGCAAAGCATCAATGGGAATCTCACAGTCTTTATTTGCATCTGACATTTTCAGGAATTCCATTGGTTGGGACGTTTCATCCCACACTGATGGAAATGTCAAACGTTTTGACTAAAATATATAATATTCTTCTGAAAACTAGAACAAGATGTTGTTTAAAGGGTTCTCATCTGACAGTGAGAAGTAGGAAGGGTAATTAAACAGTTAACTTGAGGGTTAGTAATTTGTAATGGTAAAATCTAATTTTGTTGCAGATAGTGACTTAGTTGGAGAGACACTCTTTTTTTTGTTAAATGGAGCACAAACAATGTCAAGTGCAAACATAAAATACAAGCCATTTGGCATTTGCGTCGAAAGGAGCCAGTTGAGGTAGTTTGGACATCTGATCCGGATGCCTCAGGGGAGACTTCCTTTGGAGGTTTTCCGAGCAGGTTTTATGTATCTTGTCTGGCCTGGGAATGCCTCGGGATCCCCCAGAAAGAGCTGGAAAGCATTGCCGGGGGGAGGGATGTCTGGAATGACCTTCATCTGCTGCCTCCACGACCCGACCCCGGATAAGTGGAAGAAAATGGATGGATGGATGGATGGATGGATGGATGGATGGATGGATGGATGGATGGATGGATGGATAGAACTTTTATAACTCAGTGATATATCAGAAGATTTAAATTAATGATATTCAAGCTGTGCGAGGTGTGAGTGTAATCATCTGCCAAATAGTGAGGACCAAGCACACTGTCAAACACAATTTCAACACATCCCCCATTGTGAGCCCCAGCATTGCCTGCACTGCCTGCCAGCAGCTTTGAGAATGCATTTGGTTACAGATCAGGTCAGGTTTTATATCTATGGGTCATGTTTGAAATGGTACAATTATACAAATCATTGCAGATGACAGACCATTTCATTCAGTTTATGTTGAGCTTGCTCAGTGCAAAGCAAGTACAGGCTGACAAACTAGACAAGTACAAGTCTCATTCCTGGAGGAAAAAAACATCTAGCATTTGATTTATTTGTGCAGCTTTGACTGACTTATTGGTGGTTAATGTAATTAATGTAATAAAACTCTGCTCTGAAGAACTTCACTCAAAAATCCCAAACCTATGAATATTCAGGTTCAGATTTAAATACACTGAAACTACGTTCTTAGTATTTGTGCATTGCAGGCTTCAGGTGCCCACGCTACACTTGTGTAAATTTGCTGTGGATCAGGATTAGTTTTCAAACTAGTTGGGATGACAGAAATCTTTGCGTGAGTTCACTTTCAGCAGATGAATCTGAGAAGTGTCTCTTCTAGTGTTAAACATTAAACTTTCATACATAATTATGCACAATGTGGGTTGAATGTGCAATTTTACCATTTTGGAGTTGAGGGTGGCTTTAACCACTTGCAGTATGTGGCTGACTTAGGTCTACTCTTGTTGGAAGGAAAATGAGAAGGAAAGGCAACATTGAACTGAACATAAACAATATGTTAATTTTGAGAGGTCTGCTTGGCAGGTGGGGATACATGAAAATAGATTTGCACCTAAGGATAATAGCATACAATAGCATACAACAGACAACCAGACATTGGGTCAAGAGGGGACCTTTTATGTCTGTACAGTCAAGTATGATTACTAGAGGTTCTCTGTAAGGAGAGGTGAAAGAGAGTTTGTTGCAATCTGCAACCATATCACTAGATTACACTAAATCCTACACAGTGGTCCTTTAATTTAACAGATTAATAAGGAGTCTTTTATTATTTCCATCAAAAAACACCCCCTTCCAGAGAGCAATCTTTTACGTTGCAGCATGGCTCCAGAACGAAATATCAGCCTGTCAGTCCACAACTTTGATCAAAACTGCAATAGCTCCTGGATATGGATTACGAGGATATTTAGTTCAGATATTCATGGGCTCCCCATTGTACATTGTGATTCACTGTAAATAAGCCGCTTATACCGACCTCCAACATTTTACATGACTTTGTGCCAAACATCACTTTGTTTTTGTTTGTCTGTAATCCTGGAGGCAAGGTACATTCAAAAGAAAAATCCCAGACACTGATCTCTTTCACAGATATTTCTCTTCAGCAGGAATACAGAACATCTGACCCACCACACATTACTCCTCTTGGTCAGTCCAAACCTCTGTGTAGCTTGCAGTTGATTTCACCCTATGATGTACAAAACACACAGTTCATGTTAATGTAATACCAACGTCATTGTGGGTATTTTAGCATCACTATTTGTAGACAATGGCTCCTAAGTATCAAAAACCAATAAATATTGAACCTCAGCTTTCAAATAGTCCACACCTTACTTGGCCTCATTAAAACTGTAACATGTAGATGCAATTAAATTAAATGATAGGTAATTCTAGTTAGTACAACTACTCCACAGCCTTGAATAACCAACTTTGCAACAAAAAAAGGTTTACAGGGCTCTGACAATCAACACTTGATGCACACAGTATCATAGTGTACATAATTATGATTGCTGATTCATACAGCCGTACTACAGACGGGATCAATAATCGACATGGCATGTCAGATTATGGTTATCAACATCCTCATCTGTGCCGTCGGCAGTTTGCATCACTCAGATTGATATTCTGTAGTGAGACTGACAGGGTGCCATGCTCGGTTAGTCCTGCTCTGCTGTACTGATTCGTAGACTTGGATGTCATTTTTTGAAACAGAGCAGCTGGCACAGCCTCTGCATCTGCTTGCCAAGAACATAAAGCAGGACACATCCCTCCTCCAACACGTCTCACTTCAGACCTTCATAATGAATTTGAGCTCACAGCTAACCAATAGGAGCAGTGGTATCAGCTGCTGAAACAGCAGAGATGAAACCCCAGCTCATTATGTCTGGATGTGTGCCTGTATGTGTGGGTGTCCTATTGTTCACATGTTTGCATGTGTGCATATCTATCCCTCCTGCCTAGATTCTAATGTGTTTATATGAATGATGCACACCTGCACGTACAGTCCAGAGATTTGGGGAAGTAATGGTTTTGTTGAAACAGTGTGGACTTTAGCTGAGGAGAGAGAACTCTCTCCTACATTCTCTTGTTTCTCTCTCTGCACAGAATCCCTGCACAACACTGAGCACACAAAAATGAAAGCAGTCATTGTGTTGCATGGTGATGGAGTCAGTGTTGTGCCACTTAGTGTTTATTTTGGCCTTCAGATAAATCATTCATCATGTATCTTTAGTTTAGAGTTTTCAGAGCAGAAGTTATTATATAACAAGTGATGAGTAATTTCAGTGTTTGACCTGATATTGTATGGATATGTATACAGCCATGTATAAGAACTATTTCCCTTCTCTCTGGTGTCAAATTATCAACTTTATTTTATGTTCTGTGTGTTGTCAATCTCTTGTTAATGCTCCCTATCTTTGCACAGAAACTCCTAAAAGGCTTCATATGAGATTTGCCTGATTCTCAATTCCCTTAAAGCAATAATTTAAGTTAATCCCCCATATGTACAGTCATGTGAAAAAATTAGGACACCCCATTAAATATTCAGTTCTTTATTAAGAAATATTCACATATCAATGTCTAATCTTGCTTTTATTTATCTCTGGAAAAGAAAGAGATTTAATTGCAGGTAAACAACAAACATTAACCTTGTTTTATTCATGAAACAAAAGATATTAACAGAAATGTATATTCTAACTGAGGAAAAAGTTAGGACACCCTACCCCCTGATAGCTAGTGTTACCCCCTTTGGCTGAACCAACTTCAGTGAGACGCTTCTTGTAGCATCTACCAGTCTCTGACATCAGTCTGAGAAAAGTTTGCTCCACTCCTCAACACAGAATTCTTTCAGCTGTGAGATGTTTGAGGGGTTTCTTCATGTAGGCTACAGCCCGTTTCGGAGGTCTGCACTCTCCGAGTGCTTTTCTAGTTTAGTTATATTACTTCTATCTCTCAGTATTGTTAAAATTGATATTAAATTATTGTCTAAATATGTTTTAAAAAACACACAGGCTGTCATAGGGTATGTCCTAACCTTTTCACATGACTGTAGATGATACAAACATTGCTGAGGTACAGGATTTAAATCTTCCTTTAAGAGCTGAGCTGTAAGCTATTTGTCACTAACTGAAATGGGAAGAAGGTATACCACCCTCAAAATATGAAAGCCTGCCAGAGACTTTTTCACCTGCAGCAATAAAAAAAAAAAAGTTTGATGTGTCTTTGGTCATCTGTTCTGTAATGAAATGGAATATAACATACTATAATAATAGAAAGAAATATAAAGTCACATTGGTTGCATATATATTTCAGGCATGCCTAACTGGAATGGTTTTGGTTTGCTGAAACAGGATGCAAAACCTAGGTGCAAACAAATGGATGTGGTAAACTCTGTGCAACTTTGGTGACCATAGAAAAAACAGGTTTAGCGTGGTGCAACATGGAAAAGAGGCTGAACAAATTACTGATAGTAGGAATCTAGAATAAGCAGGTGGAGTCTGGATAGCTTCAGTAATAACCGATGATGTACCTTTTCTCTTCCGCTGTGACAGTAAAAGGCTATCAGGTGAAACAGAGGGAGAGAGCCTGAGGCCTAAAAAAGGAGAGGAAAAGAAAAGGTAAATCAACATTTAGACGCCTGCAGCTGAATGGAAGCTGCATGCTGCTGACTTTGGTGATCACCTAACTTTCCCTCCTGAGCTACGAGCAGGGTGGCACTTTTGTGTGCCATGTGTCTGTCAGTAGTATTAGTACAAAAACTACCCAGGCAAATTTCATGAATTTTGGTGGAGAGGTGGAGCATGGGCAGAGGGAGAACCAATAAAATAAAGGTATGGATTCAGATCACTTTATGTACAACTGTACGGTAGAGCATTAGCCTTGCCAGAGGACTGCGCTCTCCCAGTGGACTTGTAATTACAAAATTTCTCATCAACATTGTTTACTATAATATTTGGTACCAATGTCAGCGGTGCTCAGAGGACGAACCTTGTGGACTGTAGCAACCCCTTAACTTGAGTTGACGTTTGTGACCGAGTTAAAATGTTGGTTGGACTACTGTGAAATTTGGCTCAGACAGTGCTTCCCTTGCCATAACTCCTAATATCTTACACCAACAACTATTTGAATTTATGACTAAATATTTCCAAATTAATAGCATAACTCCATTTCACAATTTTTGGTACCTGGTACAATTTGTCGGTGCAAAGTTAAACACTCCAAACGTGCCTATGTAAGGAATTGAGGCATAGCTATAGGCTGCACAGTAGAAGCCCCCTGTCATCTGCTGTCATACCCCACTCATGCAAGAAAATGTGAGAAATACCTTTCTGATATACTTTGTATCCATCGCTACCAGTTCATATTATACTGTGAACTGTAGATTCCATAAAGGGTGATAAAAGCTCAGAACTTTCCATCAATCCCTCCATCACTGAACACATTGGGGAAAAAAGTACCAGAAACACTTTCAATAACTTTTATTTTTTCCTAATAGATCTGTACAATCAACAAATCAAACTTAGGATGAGCCTAGCAAAAACTGATCTGTACATGTTAAATGCTTTTGGGCACAATAGCTGAACACCCATTTAAATAATCAAATGATGACTTGTCTAGCTATGCAAACACTTAACACTCAGTCCAACAGCTCGAGAACACTGAGTGGCTGAAAGAGGTGAGGCAGGATGAGCCAGAACAAACCAAACAAAAAAAATGTTCCCTTTATATCTCTTTCTCTCCAGTGTTATAGAAAAGTACAGTCAAATATCTTATTTACAGAGAAATGAACAAAACTCTAGTTTGATTTTTAAGGTGTGGTGAACATTTCTGGGCAGCAGGGATTGTTGTTAAAAGGGGGAGAAAAATACTAGCATAGCGCAATCTGAGTTGGTTTTAAAAAAAAGGAGGGGCAGACAGGGGCAGAGACATTAGGTGAAACAGAACGGAAGGATGCACACAAACCAAAAACAGACAATATGGCTACTGCTCCAATTCCAGCATCAACATGTGGATACCTCCTTCAACAGCTCATACATGTCTTGTAGGTTCATCTGTCAAAATGTGTCATTTCCTACAGCACAGTTTTCTATATTATTTTTAGCACAATCATGTCCTTTTCCTCCACCAGCTGCCCTCAGGCAGGTCGATTCACAAATCAACCACCAGATTAACCCTTTCTGAGACACATCTTGAAGGTCTGCATTATTGTGGATTAAAGTGTTATATCGTTAAAGTTCCTGGTTCTTAATCATGTCAAATATAACACGTAAAGCCCCCCTTTTCCCATTGTCCTTCAGTTTGTCAAAAATAAAGCTGCCTTATTGCTAGAGTAACAGTGATTTCATTTCCACTGAATGAATCCCTCACAGGGTTCGTTCAGCCCCTTCAGGCTGAATCTAAAGTTGCAATACAAGAAGTGCAAACACAGGAAAGTCGGACTTCAACAACATTATGAATCAATGTCTTTAAAAAAAGAAAAATCCATACCATGATGACAAGACACATTCTGATGCAAACTTAAATGAAATCAGCAATAAATATTGTTGCAGTCTATCGCAGAACTGTGGTTCTCTCTGCTCGGCAGGACCCTGCTCTCCAAATGTTTAACTACTCCAGAAAGCAAGAATACGTAAAAACAGGATCAAGTGTTCCAAGTTCTTAATTCATGTTTCAACATATCTGAGTTGAGTTCATGAGCTCAGATCCAAGCTAACAATGTTATCCAGCTAAATCAATCTTGCTATTTCTCATCCACTAGACTGTTTGTTAAGCATAGTTCAGGTTGTATAAAGACAACAGGTTTTGGTGTATCCTAAAGCTGGAACTTTCCCTTAAAAACATATACTGCATGGCTACTTGAGAGGCTCAGTTCAAAGTCTGTCTGCAGCCTTTCTTCTGTCCAATCAGCATTTGGGTTATGGAAAGTCTTTCACTCGACAGAATTCCTGACAGTATTCCGTTATTCCATCACTGCTGATCAGAATTACGCGAGCTGACTGTGAGAATAACCAGCAACAAACACACATACTGTTGTCTTAAACTACAGTTGTCCTGTCTTCCAGTTGCTTTGGCTGCAGAACAGCCTTACATTAAATAGGTTAGATATAGTGTGTGGAACATCTGATTTTAGATGGCTTTGGGAGTGAAAAAGTACTACACAGTAAATGTGAAAACATATTTAGGATGTGTCATTTTCACACTTCTAACCATCTTTGAATGAGTGGGAAGCCAAGACTTGTGCCAAACAGCAACAGATTAACTCCAGTAGTCACATGTGAAGAACAAGGTCCTGCTTTGCATCAGTGTACAGATTGCCAATGCAAACTCATGACAAACTAAATTTAGTTGAACAGTTAACATTAGGTCTGCGTTAAAGAGCAGCACACTAAATCTTGTGTAGTGTCTCTTTCCCATGTCAGTCTTAAGTTTTTAGTAGTTCGCTCATTGCAGAGCTCAGAGCTTTGAATTAATAGCAGCACTCTGCATCACATTGAAACTCTCTCCTGATCAACTCTCTCACAAACATAGTGTATTAATCCCAGCTCCAAACATCCTGTTTTCTTTGGAATTACTATTAAACCAGAGGACATGCATCAGACATACAGTAATTTGACCAACAAACAGGTCAAACAGGTCAATTCATCACGAGCAGCTTCGTTTCCCTTCAGATTCAAATGTTCAACCATTTGTTAAGTGTTTTTATGGTTTGCACTCCAACTCTGCTATACGGACAGTAAATCACTAAATCTTTTATAGAGTTCCCACAGTCCAGAGTTCCTCCTTTTATTAGTTTTATCTTAAGAGCAGAAGATGTATATTGTGCACAAAACAAAACAAAAATCAGTTTTCAGGACGGTGGGAAGACTAGATTTGGGGATTTGGATGTGCAATAACAAAATCAGAGTGGCTCTATACAATTATATCAGTCTTTAGAAAGTGATCATATGTCATCGAGGATTACAAACAAATGATCTTCCCTACAGTTATAAGACTCAGGTGCAGTGCTGTGCCAAATCAATGGGAAAAAACTAGGCAGAGTTCTTATTTTGGTGTCAATATGGTGGTGCTGCAGCCCACACAGTGGACAGCAGAGGCCACAGTGGGGACAGTGAACCCAGGTGAAGTGGAAGAGAATACTTTACTCAAGTTGACATCAACTATGCTAGTTGTAATAAAATATGAAATTACTTCAGGACAGGTAGCAATTGCTTAATTCATCAGTTGTTTTCATCATTACCAGTTTGTTTAGCCTATTTCCTTGTTAAAATCTGACTGCTGTGAAAAATCAGAACTTGCTGTCATGATGGTCCAAAATGACGACTAAAAATACAGAATTCTTTGTCAAATAACACCGAACCACATGTGATCCCAACTGCTGCAAACAGTACCTAAGCCTTTCAGAAACCCAGGAAAATAATGCAAACGGGCTCCACATAAAGACCTGCCTCCTCAGCTGTATGTGGCCTTGCTAAAATGCTTGAGGGCACAGGGCTGAGTAGACCGGCTGGGTGCTCGGTGCTCCACCAGGGACCACCATCTGCTCTTCCCAGTGCTATGACCTTTCTGCTCCCCACCTTCTATCCAGACAACAACCCAGTCGACTCCAACAATCGACCAACACATGATTATATCCAAGGTGTCACAGAAACTCAAAACATAGTCTGGTAGAATTGACTGTCCTTCATTGCATGACGATCCTCAGTCAGTGTGCAAAGGCCCAGAGCAAAACGTAAGGTAGGATGGGGGGGGGGGTGAAAAAAATATTGATTGAACCTTTATTTAATTACAATATAGATTTTCTTTTTAAAAAAAATTACAAGTACCTCTGTCTTTCCTTCTTGATGTTCTTTTTGTGTACAAGAACAAGAGGTATAAGTTGTCTTAGTTTGAAGCAGTGTTTCGTAGATTATGCCTGCAAACAAATTTTAATTTCTTTTCAAATGAAATGGAGGGAAAGAGCACATCTGAAAAAACAAACAAAAAAACAAACAAAAAACCCAAAGGAAAAACAATCTTCTTAGATCCAGTGTTGTGTCTGGTGGGGTTGGGGCCGTCAGGATGATCCAGGTCCCAGACTGCTGACCACAAGAAAATAAGGGGGGCGGGTGGCATGTGTGGAGGTCAGAGCATATAATGGGTTCAAAATCCCTCCACCCAAACACCCAGGCCCCTCTCTGCCAGCGTACGGTTCACTGAAATCACCTGCAAGAAGAAAACCAACACTTAGATGATGGCAAAAACAACAAACAGAAAACTAGCACCGCTCACACCCTCCCCACTATGCCACTTTACGTTCTCTGAATAAAAGAACTGTTTTCATTCACTCTGTCCCCTCTACACTCTGCCTGTCCAGCCACCATTAATGAATTCACCTGCAGATGTTTAACATTAACGATCTAGCATGAAAGAAGGAAATGATGCTCTCTGAGGCCCTCAAAGTTGATTTTTCTTAAACTGATGTATCTTTTAACACCATCATTAGCATCAAGATTCCTTAACATTTAACACTTCAAGCAGTAGTGTTCTTCTTTCATATACATACACATTGTATTTACTTGCATATATACACATACATACTGTTCACACTCGTACATTAAAACTAAATACAAAGAGGTAACCTCATTGTTTCTGCTGGTTAACAGTACTAAGCTAAAGAGACGGTGCCTGGGTTTTACTAGGTCAGACCTTTACAGGATTGTGTGTAAGGTGCATACTCACAAAGATCCCCATTTTCATTCATAATCTGTCCATCATGTTTTCCATTATAGAGCTGGAATGCAGTATTTTGAAAAGCTTTCTGAATATTTTCACCCCTCATGTATGTTAATGGGTGGACAATGTAGTAGGGACCCTTTCTACAGAAGCCCTAAAAGGCCATAGGTGAACATAATCTTTTCGCTCCGTTTTATCATTATAACGACAAAATTATCTTGTTTTCTCGAGAAAACAAAATCGTTTTCTCGTTATAACGAGTTTTTTATTTTACAAAGCAAAATCAACCAGCCACTTACTATTAAGGACGATAACTTGTATCCGCAGACTTGCAAAAGTATAAACACATGAACAGGCTAGGCTGCGCTGCGCTGTGTGTGTGTGTGTGTGTGTGTGTGTGTGTTACAGTGTGTGTGTTACAGTGTGTGTTACAGTGTGTGTTGCAGTGTGTGTTGCAGTGTGTTGCAGTGTGTGTTACAGTGTGTGTTG
>OMNN01029283.1:0-10000 GCA_900302755.1 Chromis chromis
ATCTAGCTAGCCCATTATAGCCAGGAATGCACCCGCTCTTGAATCCAGCAAACCTCTCCCTACTCCACTCTGCTCGTGCACGAGTGTGTGAATGAATATATGTGAGTACACGTGTGCATGACTTTGCGTGTGCGTGGCTGTGCGCTAGTGTGTGTGAAGCCTGTGTGTGGAGAGAGAGAGAGAAACTCTTGCAGAAGTTCCCTTAAAGAGAAATACCACTTAATTTACAAATTCTGGATTTTTTGTCCTCTTTGTGGTTAAAGCGGACATATTTCAAATTTAGAAGTATAAATAGACAAAGACACAAACACGCAAACATCTTAAAACACGAAGACAGTATGCCGCTCTAGCAACTAATAGATTTGTTAAAGCTACTGGTGATTTATAAAGGTCTACAATAATCACTGCATTCTAAATCATTCTATATTAGATAAACTGCACTATGTTTACATTACAGAGCACATATATACATAGAGCCGTTGTTAAAGAAGTAGGAATGCATGCAACTTCAGCCCACACATGCTACCCTCTCCTACGAGGGTGCAGCGTGTTGGTTGGAGCAGGACGAGAAAGAAAGAACAACAGAGAGATTTTGATAAACAACAGCGTAACTTTACCATCCCCACTAAGATCTTCTGCAGGGTCCAGGAGAGCATGCAGAAAACGGGACAGCAGAGGAGGAGGAGGACGACAGACAGAGACGACAACGAGGAAAGAGAGAGAGAGAGAGAGAGAAAAGCAGAAGGCAGAGCGGTGAAGAGAGGGAGAGAGGAGAGAGAAAAGAGAGGTTAGAGCATGACAAGCCTCGAAACAACATGGGCGATGCTGCAGGATCTGCAAAGCCAAACACTCAGCGAGCTGTTAGTTAAAAATCCAAAAACTTGTGTGGGGGGGAAAAAAAGCAGAGTTAACACTTTCAATTAATGCCGTGCTGACACATCAAGATAAAATCAGATGCAAGGAAGTGTTTGAACTTTAAAAGAATGTTCTGTGTCGGGCTGTAAATATCTTGAAGAGTTATTGTATATATGGGTTAGCAGATAGAGGATGAGTTTAACATGTGAGTTTGAGTGGTGTAATGGAGACAGTGAGCACTAGTTACACCTGGTCACGGTTTCTCTGACAAATCTAGCATAAACACTCATTAGAGCATCTTAAAACCTGCAGGAGGAAGTGAAAATGACCTTTCACTGAACTTTTAAGTCTATCATTTCAACATAACCACTGATGCTCTCTGTTCAGTGACATTTAATACAGAATGAGAGATAAAGTTCAGTTTGAACGTAAGAAAAAGAAATTGAACTTACACAGAAACACATTGAAGCTACTGGTACGAGCTCTACTGACACACAGAAGCTCACAGTAAAGAAACAAAGCCTAAGTAGTCTGTCCACCGTGGCTGTGCATCACGTTTGGAGCCTCCAGCAGAAAAGGTTTGGACGGTTGTTAAAGTTTCAACAACGAAACAGCTGCTGTCCAGATTCACAAGTTTCTCACGAGCGGTCCTGTAAGCTACTGACGGCAGCTGCCAGGGCCACAGATGGAGACACAAGGTCACGTACTGACCAGCATCCAATAACATCTTTGTGCGTAGGTTTTCACTAATATGACACATACAGTCTTTTCTTACTCACTGAGCTGGTGGTGATTGAGTGGTTGCTTGAGAGCCCTTTTTAACAAGGCATAAACTTGGTTTTGGAATCTTTTCATGGAAGAGCGACCTCTCTAACCACTTGGCCACCTCACCACGAATTAAGCTCTGCCACTTTGAATTAACTGACATAAACCACTGAAAATAATGATTGAAAATAGCCAAAAATGTGACCTCAGCACCAAAGCATGTGCTCAACTGAGACCTGACAGAACCATTTTACTCTGTGTGTCAGTACAAACTACTTCCAGTCACTTCATTCTGTTGAATCAAAGTCAGGATAGAAGTCAGTGGTTAGCCTCAAAATAAATACCAGTTTTTACATGTGTGAGGCAGAAACGAGATACTAATAGTAGGAAAAACTATTAATAATGCATCAAAACACACATAAAGAGTCTTTTTTTATTGGTCCGATTCTTTTTTTGTGAGCAATAGTGTGAATATATGCAGCAACACATAATCTGTTATTGTGGTTAAATTGCGAGACTGAATACATCAAAGCAACCAGGTAGTGAGGACACAGACAGTTTAGTAGAAAAGGGCATACTTAAAAATGAGGCAGATTGTGATGCAGCAGATGAAAGTGTTGAATGCACAAATTCATTTAATTTTACACCAAAAATGTTGGGAATTCCAACAAAAGCTTGACTATTTTTACATTTTCTTGGCCAAATCAGGACTATAATTTCATCAAGGAAACTAAAATATATGCAATTAAATGTTTATTCACATTCCACAAGTACTGTGGGTTACTGCCTCTGGGGATTTCCTATACGCCGTGTGTCTTTAATGCGAAGTAAAGCTAAAACGTAAGCATGATTATCAAATCAGTCATTTTACTCCGCCACATCACAATTTTGTGGATATGCTCCTTTACTAACTGTCCAATAACAGCCGAGGATACCATTGGGCGGCGAATCTGAACAGAAGACAAAGGGGAGGAGGAAACGCCGCGCCTTGGTTGGCTTAGGAGGTGTCGATGTCACTAGATCTTCAGCCAAAGAGGCGGGTGAAGAGGGCCAGAGTGTGAGAGAAAAACACAAGAGTGAATGGATGTGAGTGATAGCACAGGGAGATGAGACAGAGGGTGGAGGAAGTAAACAAAAGAAGGCAAGAACAGAGAAGAGAGAGGGAGAGGCAGTCCCAGCAGAGGAGAGGAGGAAAAAAATGAGCGACAGACAAGAAACAGATGAGAAAGAAAGACAGTTGGAGCCCAGCACGCTGTCAGGCTGTGCTCACCTTGTTCCTAAACCAGTTCGACTTGTGAGTTAATGAGCACGACTTTGTATCTTACCTGAGACAGAGATCGCTCTTACTCCACTCCTGACTGCCTCTAACTTTTTCTCATTATTAGACACCCTACAGAAGAAGGAGAGAAAGGAGAAAACATTACACAAGAAGTTAGAGGCGCTCTAATAAAACAAGACTACTAAATAAATGCCTCCTTGACATTTTAAAAGTGAGATCTCGTAAAAAGAATAAAGAGTGGAAGCTGCTCTCCACATGTGCACACAGCTCTCTACAATGGAAAACCCAGCTATGACATGTGTAAACTAATCCTTACTGTTTTTATTGTGTCTCTCCCTTTGCCGTGGTCTCTGTTTCTGTGTCAGCTGAGCTTTACTACTATCTTTACATCACAGACCACAACAGGCGAAGGGAGAAGTGAGCGAAGAGAGCAAGAGACTGAGAGAAAGAGGAGGAGACTAGCAGAGTGTTTAAAAACCCTAAGTGGAAAATATTTGGCTCCTGAACTTATCTCCTTATTTGACCAGAGGCACAGAGAGAAAGAGGGAGAGAGGAAGAAAAGAGGGAGAGATAGATTTGAGTTGAAATGACCAAATGTAAGCAAAACTGTTTGAATTTAAACTACTACCAGTCAAATGTGAATACGCTAATGTTCAGGCTGCAACAGTTACAGTTAAACAAATACAATGAGCTCTATGTTAGCTCCTGTTGTGAGCCAAAAACTCTTAAAAGGCCCATTTAGGAGGAAAAAGTATGTTTGTTTTAGGTCAGATTTTCTTTTCAAAGATCAAAAGGCTCCTTAAAGATCTATAAATCGTGTGATTTACTGCTGGTCAAATGAAAAATATGAAACGATCCATTTATTCCTAAGTAAACATTGGGCAGGTATTACTTTGTCCTTCAGATGTCATGAGTTTTATGCTGCCTGTAAACAAGTTTCACATTTTTTATGTTCAGCTGATCTGGTATGCACTGACTCCATTTTATTCGACCTATTAGAGTGCCTATTAAACGCATTACACACATTTCTCAGTTCTTTCCAGGAAATTTCTTGGAAACAAAATAGCCTCACCAAAAAAAAATGCTACTAAAAACATACACCAAACATATAACACAGAATTAAATAATCCTAAAATCTTTCAAACTTAAATAACATCCCCACAAAATTATCAAAACACATAAAACAAAATCAGATTGACAGCTCAAGTCATTTTATGAATTAGAGGTGACCTGAACCGTGAAAGAAAACTTAACAAAGCTAAATATCTGTGTGCACAAGTACTCAGGAGTGGCCCATTGATGATAATACTGCACATACTGTACGTTGCATTTTCTGTTGTTCTACTCTGAACTGTACAATCACCAATTTTTCACCTCTAGTCTCATCACTATCAACATAAGTTCAAAAGATTCTGATAATACTGAATTTTATTGTATTTTGCATCAACTACACTTTGCTCCCTTAACTGTTAAACCACAACAAGCAGAACAGGCAGATGAATGCAACACTGACAAGATTTCCTAATAACGATGTTACTTCATCTGCAAAACAAGAACATGTGTTTACACTGTTAATATTCTAACAGCAGATTCTCTGGAAAGTAGCTGGATCTAAACATGGTTGTTAAAACTGACACTTCCCTGGAAGTCCCTACGCATACATATGATTTAGTGTTCTAAATAACTCTAACCCTTGTATTTTCAGAGGAACTCCAAAATCGAGGACGAGTAGACTGACCTCCTTTCATTTTCAAGAAGAGCTGCACTAAGGTTTCAAAGTTCACGTGATATTAAATTTAATGGGTATTTGTCAATAATGTTGACATTAATGACAAAGTTTTGACTTTTGCACATTCAATAATTGAATATGATTGTAATTTGAACTTCTTAAGATCATTTTGGTCTCAGAAATGTCAAACCTGTGTGGCAGGACAGAAGTAAATCACCTTATACCGCTAACATTGCATCTTTGTCGACTACAGTCAGAGAGATTAATCTGCGGACGTACGGGTCTGATATAAGATTGTTTCTAAACTTTGGTCACATGCTTTTTACAAGATTACAATTTCATTTAGCAGACGCTTTTATCCAAAGCGACGTACATAGGTAGGTAGGCGGGGCAGCATTAAGGACCTTGCCTAAGGGTCCTCACTGGATACCTGCGCCCTGATTTGAACCACCGATCTCCCATGCCAAGGTCTGGGTTGTTAGTCACTGAGCTATCCAGCTGCTTTTTAGTGTAACAATACAAAGAATGAGATGGGAACTTACTTTGGGATGGAAGGCAGCGCTCTCTCTCCCTCTAGAGGACAAAAACACACATCGAGATCAAAAAAATGTACAACAAATTGCAATTCATCACACTAGTGAAACATGTCTGTATGTGCAGTGCAAAAGATACTTAACACCAACTTCACAAGCAGTTAGAAACACACGTTACTGATATAACAATTTAGCTATATGATGGGTTACAAAACTTTAACTGCAAGAATCTTTTTGTTAATTTATAATATATAATATTATATATATATAATAAATTGTTACATAAGCAATTAAGTAACTCCTTTGTCCCTGTTTGCAGATTTTATAGGACGATTGTATGGTTTTACTGTACAGTTAAAAACCACGACAACTGCGCAGAAACAGCTCTATGCTATTAATGTCAACTGAACCACATTATATTTCTCTGGAGGATATTGCTTTGTATTAATATTTACTCTTAAATTGTCTTCAGTAATGTGAATATGGTAAAAACATGATTCCTGGATCTGTTTGGAGAAAAACTCCACTTTTTCAAATGCAAATGTTGAAACTGATACCTCATATTTCTTTTTAGATCAAGAAAACCCACTCGGAAGCTACTACAAACAAATGCAGACACTCTAAAGTGTATACAGAGTTGAATTTTAGTATTTTCTGAGGAACTGGACAGAACAGAGGGAGCCACAGCTTCAAACTGTACCTTTCTGAAATCTGACAATGAAGGAGTGAGTTTCCATGGAGACGAGCCGGCAGTAACCGTCAATCAAGTCGGCCAAGTTCTCCGCCATGGTGAGCGATGCTGTCGTAACTGTGAGAGGCTGCACACAAACACACAAACACAGTGGCAGGCCTGTTACAGAGAGCCATTATCTCAAAAGACGCACACATAACAACCCCGTGGAGGTTTCCAGCTGCACCTTACGTCACACAGAACATCTCTCTCACACACACAGAGATGTGAGATGTGTGTGCACAAGTGTGTGTGTAAATCCAATATTATAAACGCCAATAAAATAGAAAGTTTCCACTCTTATCAGCTACTAGTGAATTTTCTACATCCATGTCGGTCAATCACTCACAAACTGAGAGCTATATACCAAGATGGGCAAAGCTTATGACCACTAAATGAGAGAAAAAGAACTTAGTAAACCTTTAAATCTTGTTTTTATTTCATAGTTTGACAAATCTAAAGCCCTGAGTTTGGAAAAGCTTTTTGCAGTAAATAATTTCGATGGCAGTGCCCTCTCATCATCTCAACAATTACAAATACAAATTTCTCATAAACACACCCCAGTGTTACACAGTCAACTTGAACCTCTGCAGATTTGTAAATAAAAATACTTGGAATACTACACATGTTCTGCCTAAACTTTGTACAAGGACATATCCCTCAACTACAACTATTGGTGTTTTTTCCCTACAACGAAGGGAAAGATATAAATTCACTACCTGACTTTCTGCATTTAAGACAGGTGGAAGGTGGAAGAATCAAATATTGATTTTTTTTAGATTACATAACAGAGGTGATGGCTGCTGTCTTTTCCTCATACATATAAATGACATCCAGCGATTAAAAGGTCATGGTTTATCAGATAGGGTACCTCAGCAGCTCCAGCTACGTTCAGCTGCAGCATGCCTTTCCTGTCCTTCTCCTCCATAGCCGAGTACTGGATCGACTGGACTTGGTTAAAGTTTGCTAGATGGGTGGGCTGGGAACAGAGAGTCACAGAAAAGAATTTAACATGTTAACTACATTAACCGTTTTTCTATCAGTCATTTCTTTGATCATGAACTACTATATAACTTTAGCCTAGTGGGCAAGCCTCGTGGGATCTACAGTGTATTAAACCTAGCTTTGTGTGTGTGTTTGTGATAAAAACTCACCGTGGATCCCTTGTCAGTGAGGTAACTGATCCCTTCCTCTGGCCCGATAGCTAACTCTACCTGGATCACCCAGCTGGACTGTTGGAGAGAGATACAAGTTACAAAAGAGAGTGAAAGAAAAGTGGCAAGGTAAGGAGGAACACCTATACAAAGTAAAAATGAGAAGGAAGGGATACATGCAAAACCTGATGCCACCAAAAGGGGTCAACCTAACACAGTTAACAACAGCTTCCAGAGCACATCGAGGCACACTGAGGCTAAACAGTGGAGTAAAGGGAAGAATAGAAGAAACCTACCCCGAGGGCACATTTGAAGCACTCCTTGTCATAGCGGTAGATCGGTGCAAGTACCTCCAGGAACTTCAGGATGCACTGCTCATCGTTGAGGTTGGCTACCTGCTTAAAGGTCTGCTGAATCAACTTACGTAGAGTTTTAGCCTGGAGAGAAAAAAAAAAAGGAAATGGAAGAGGAAAATTACAAAAAGTTTAAAGATGTTTTCCAGCTGATGCAGCAGAAAATCTGTAACTGGTAGAAGAAAGTGGAGGCGCCATGATGGGAGTCGTGTATTTCTGTGTGGGTGCAGAGTGACAGACACTAAAAGACATTGATTGACTAATAGTCCACTCTGATTCCAAACAATCTGACCTCAGTGCTTCATTCTCAGTTCAGATCAATATCTTAACAAAGACACATTGACACTGCTAGTTACTCAGTTAAACACTGAAGACTCATTCATTTAAAGTGTATTTTGCATCTCACTGAATGTAATACAGTTTTGAAGGGTGAATCGTGCTGTGAGTTGTCTTCACCTGCTGGTATTTTAGTCACACTTTCAGACCTGATTTTTTTTTTTTAGGTCTGTTATGTCACCACAGAGTAGACAGATGGGAAAGAAAATCCATCTAGGAATAATATTCTGTCATGTACAATCCTCTCTATACTTTATCACTCTAGATACAAAGATGGACAATATACACACACATGTATACATCTATACATACATGCAGCCTAGTATAGCCCAACACACATACACAATACACAAGCACACATACTATGCGGACAATCCCTGACTATAAATAGTTCTCCATATAGATTAAGATAAAGATTAAGGGGAGATTTAGTTCTGTATGGACCAGGCTTTAAAAAAAAAAGTCCCGGATTTACAGTAGACTAGTGCAGCACATTAAGGTCAAACGATTTGCACAATTTAAATGAGCAGTTTAACAGTTGTGACCAAGAAACTTCATTGATTACTTGACTGGAAAAACCACTTTGGACACAAGCAACTGACAAACCAATCTCAAGTGAGCACCAAAGGTCACCATCAGAAGATGTACAGTGTTTATAATGTATTAATCTGTACTAAACATTTGTCATTACAAGGACAGAATCATTCATATAATGAGTGAAGTCTCAATATGTTGTGTTGAGCCACTATCTATCTCTACTGCTAATTTTTATGCGCATTTGTAAATAAAAGCAGTAACATCTTTACTACACTGTAGCATCACTGAGCCCTGCGGCCAGCTGTCTACATGTTAAGCCTGAAGGAATCAAGAATCCGACAAATACCCACACACACTCACACATTTATTGTGAATCCCCACAAGTGTGTCATTTCAACAGATGTCATAATGCACTCAGACTTTTTTACTATTCTCTACACGATTACAGAATATAATGTGTGTGAGTGCTCGTCGCGCTCCTGATAGGATCACTGTTTTAATTCCTAGAATTCCACACATGCACACACATATAAACACACTGGGATATTGTCAGTCTGAAGTGTCCACCCTTCCTGAGAGGAAGTACTGCAAGTGGCTATCGCTGGCCCCATCAGCATGCTGACTCTCGCTATGGCAACAGGCTGACCAGTTATGACACTCTGCTGACCAGTCACAGCACTTATAAAGGGTACTTTTGCAATAAACAATCAATTCATTCACACCAGCAAGGACACAGTGATGGATGTGTGTAGCAGAATTCTTGGTTTGCAGTGCAGTGATTTGCATTAGTAGAAGCTGGAAGTATTCTGGAGTAATAGTTCGGGTTCAATAAGCAGCAAACACTTTATCAGAATTGCTAAGTTTGGTAAAATCCATTCTTAACTGTTGTGTTTACTTACTTTTTCACTCAGGCTATGATTAGTGATATATTTCTTTTCAGGCCTGGAAAGTATTACTAATTCACACACATTTGCAGAAACAAGAAGCTGCTTTGTTGCCACTGAAATAAGTTATCCATCACTAATCAGTGCAATGCTAAGATACACAAACACAGTATGGCCTCGTTTGAATGACTTAAATACATAACCAATATGTGTAGAATGACAATAAATGTGCATTTACTGAACTGGCTTCTTTTCAAAACAACAAGAAGAAAAAAAACATAGAATCAACATTCAATCTAACAATACAGGAAAGAGTCTCTGTATGTGTGTTCTTTGCTTTCGTGACCACCGTTCGTCCAAAATCCTTCTCACTTAGTGGGTGTTTTGCTGGGGATGTAAGTAAGTACAGAGTCAGGTGTAAAGTCTATTCGGCTAAAAGTTGTTTAATGTTAGCGGACGCCCCGATAGCCTAATGGTTATGTCGTGTGACCCAAGTGCAGAGGCGTAACGGCTGTCCCGGGTTCAATTCTGACCTCGGGCGTTTACCGCATGTCCTTCCCCACTCTCTCCTGTTTCCAACTCTATCCACTGCCCTATCCAATAAAGGCCAAAAATAAATCTTTAAAAAAAAAGTTGTTTTATGTTACCATTTCACCACAGCATGTTATTAATCACGTCCTCAATGGGACTTCCTCATCAAGGAGTGTTGACAGCGTGTTCATAACAGCTCACTAACTGCGGCTCGTTCTACAATGAAACTCTACGCAAACTTATTACTAGCTGATGTGAAATTGTTCATCTTTAGTAATTATCACCTGTCCCACAATCGGATTTAATAATGAAGT
>OMNN01029284.1:0-11884 GCA_900302755.1 Chromis chromis
CGGCTGGCCCTCAGCACGGCCGTTTGGGAACGAGGGATGGGAGGGCGGAGGGGGCGCTGAGGGAGAACATCAAAGTGCGTCCAGTTCCGAACGTGAGCTGGGATGATTAAAAGCTGAGACTGTTTACACTGCACTTCCCATATGGGCCCCCTCCTCCCCCTCCCTCTAGATTTCCTGTCCATACTTCCTATCTCCCTGGATGAGATAACAGCCTTTCCAGGGCTCCTTCGGGCTCCTCGCTGCTTCACTGACACATAGTTGCTTCATAGTTTTACTTTTGCATAAGTGACCTACTGTACATATCAACATTCTTGATGCGATTAAAGACAATTCGGCAGAAGTACATTTACATTTATAGTGAGTCTGACTCTCGTTCAACAAAGCTTTTGGATCGTCTATGTGTATCGAAAGGGATGTGGATGAATTGTGGTGCTTAACAGAATATATGGATCAGTGTTGATGACGAGAGCTGAATTTTCATGTCAGATGTAGGGCTGCAACTAAGATTTATCTGTTGCTGTATTTTCTCAATTAATCAATTAGTTGTTGGGTCTTTAAATGCCTGAAAATGGTGTTTTCCAAAGCCCAAATCTCAAATAGTTTAGTCCATATTCAGTTCACTGTCAAAGAGGAGGAAAGAAAGCAAAAAATATTCACATTTTAGAAGCTGGAATGGAGTTTTTTCTCCCTTAAAAAATTGCCAAAACAAATTAATCGCTTATAAAAATAGTGCAGATTTATTTAATAGTTCACAGCTGATCATTTACTTGTTGCACCACTAGACAGATGTAATGCTTTGCTGTCCCTCTTTTGTTTCCTGTCACAGAAAACCTCTAATCGGTTTACTAACTGGGACGTTACGATAGCAGAAATGTGGTATATTCAGTACAAATACTGTTGATTGTCCTCATTTCTTGATACCAAATTCACTACCATAAATAATAAATCAATAGGGCGCCCCGATAACCTAGCGGTTATGTCGTGTGACCCACGTGCAGAGGAGGAGCGGCTGTGCCGGATTCGAGTCCATTGACCGCATGTCCTTCACACTCTCTCCCGTTTCTAACTCTATCCACTGTCCTCTCTAATAAAGGCATGAAAAGGCCAAAAATAAATCTTAAAAATCTTTTAAAAAATGCATTTGTAAACAAGCTTTGTTATAAGATGAAACCTGCTGCACCTTAAAATAATAGAGCTGTAGTCTACAGGTCAGTTGGTCAATTGGTTGGTTGATATGCTCTCATCTGTGTTTGTATTGTCATATCTAGAAAATGGCTGCATCAGTAGCTTTCCAGGATTAATGCATTATTTATGATGGCAGACTACCTGTGAACACCCCTGGGCTTTCACATTAAATTCACCCAACGTAATGGAGACTGCTAGGTCTAAGGTAAGAGTCGGAGTCGGCTCCAAACTAATTCACACCATGTCACAGAAGTCGTTGGTGTGGCCAAAAAGTCAACTGTTGGCTAAAAAAAAAAGGTCTGTCTGTGTTATGTTCCTCAATAGTTATACAGTTCTGCTTTCAGAAATCGTATGAATGTAGGCAGGTGCATGCTAGTCTGCCCCTAATCTCTTATCAGTATAAAATGATTATTTTAGAATGCTTTAATACAATACAAATACTAGCTTTTTATGTTTGTTTATAGTTAATTTGGGATAATTAGATGAGCAGCTAATTTGGTTAATCTAGAAATAAATGTGCTGCGATCCGTTGCCCATTTTGTATGTCAAGTATGGGTTCTCGTGGATCCCTACTTGCTAATGTATCTGGGACAAGCTTTCCCTTCTACATTTGGCAAACAGATTCGCTCACTGAAGTCTGATTCCTGCATTTTTATACAATACAGTAACGGTGAAGAGGCCCTCTCTGAATTTTGCTGGAGCCTTAGTTCACATTCATGGTGCTCATGTCTGGCACGCGAAGCTCTGCCTTGTCCTCCGGTATGGACACCATATGAGACCTCAACATAAACAGCAGTAGAATCACGTCCCCATCCGTCCCATCTGCCCCTCGGCACCACTGGCAGTTACATAAAGGTATGAATGAAATCGCCATAAGCTCACAATTTCCCCCTGCTTTGCCACAGCGCCTGTTAAAAAGAAGGCTGACTTTTCTGTGATTAACTGCTGTTTGTGTAGAAAGGGAGGCCATTCAGGGACAAACGCCAACATTAAAGTCAGCATTTAACATTAAAAACATGCTCAGCGTTGTTCATACAGAGATTATTTACATTCCTTTATTTGGCCAGCTAACACAGATCTGCTGTCGAGACGCGTTTATTTTTTTTATTTCCATATGATCATCAGTTCAGCCTGTCCTGCCATTTGCTTTGCTACCATCTCCTTCCTCCAGTGAGACTACAGCTCTACGTTGCCTCTGGCTTATGCCTTGAACAGACCCCCACGTGTGTCCAGGCTATCAGACAAGCCGTGGACTAATGGTTTCTCCTGAGCAGGGATCTGACAAAGCTGCAGCCTGCAGCACAGGAAGCAGAGGCTAGTGCTGTCCTGTCCGCCCTCTTCCACCAGAGATGGCTGTTGAGATGTTTCTTAGGGCACAGGGAAGAAGGGAGAGGCAGGTAGGGGAAACATGGCAGATCTCTTAATCCTGCCGGCCCCCTTCTTTTTTAGTCATTAGACCAGGTCTGGAATTCCTGAATGTTATACAACACATTCTTGTGTCCCTTTCATAGCGCTCTTCATGCAAATAATCGAGGAAGGACTCCACCGCTGTCACTGTTTCATTCATCCAACCACTCCCTCATAAATTTTCAGAAAAGATAGATACTTAATTCCATGTTTTTTTCTTTTTTGTAGCATACCCATGTAGCGCATGCAAACACACACACACACACACACACACACACACATACTAAGTGTGTGCAGTATGGTAAAGGCATTACTACTGGACTTATCCGTGAACCGGAGCTGCAGAGGACGGAAGAGGAAAAAGGGGAACATCAGAGCAGAGACAAACAGCATTACCAAATTTCACATTAAAGCGAGGGCTTGTTCTGCTACACCACGATGTTCGCATGTGTGCTTTCACGTGTACACACTTCAGTGGACGGAGTTGTGAAAAAACTTGAAATGCAAATTCACTTAGATGTTAATGACACAGACTTTGTCCTGCTCTTCATTTTGAGCACTTCTATTGTCTGTCCCTCTGAGAAACCACCGCAGCACCGAAGGAATAACAAATGTGCTCTTTTAAGTTGTGCCATTATGTAGCCACGCATCCATTACAATGGAGTGAGTGAGTCACCGCCGACTATAAAAGTACACTCGTATACACACACGCTTGCACTTACTTTCCTTTGAAGGCAGCGTACCTGACATTGGGCCAGGTCGGGCCAGCGTGCTTTCGGGGTCAGCGGAATTCAATTATGTAAAACGCCTGGGGTTAAACAGTCGAGAATACCTCGGCATTTTTGCATTCTCAGTGAGATGTGTATCTTGTGCGACCTTTCTGAATTTGTCCTGACAGCTCAGGTCAAGTGAAGCACCTGTCTCTTTCCAGTTGAAACCGATCCACTGGGAGTACAGAGGAAAGCCTGCTGATCCATGGCGGGTGTGGAGGCCAAGCTATCCCTTCCCTGGGGATCAAGGCCACATTTATAGAGATTTACAGAGAACCATGTTGTAGCAGATGACAATTGTACCATATGGCAGGAGAATTCTTATGCTACTGGTGGGAAAGTTGGCTGCGTCTGCTTTGTATCCCCCCAACAGGTGAAAGGTTGTGATCACAGGGATTCATCATTCATAAATTATTAATGAAGCTTCTGTTATTGCATTTATTGAACTATTCCTCACCTGTCTTGCAAAATGTACTGTGTAATACTGGAAAGGTACCAATAGATGCACCCCTAAATGTGTCAAAATAAAAGACCAGTTCCAACCTTTATACTAGTGTCATGGCTCTCAGGATGGCAGTGTTAGTTGGTCCACTTTGGAATCAATGAATGAAACGGGTACAGATGCTACTGGTGCCCAGAGGATGAGTCCTAATGACTTTGTTGGTCTTTTTAGTTCAAGACATCCACATCTTAACAATGGATCAACGCAAAATTTAGGCTTCTTGATCTTTATTGTCTAGCGCTACCACATAAACTGCATACAGAAGATGAATGTCGCCACTGTGACGTCAGCCATTGGTTTGTGGACTGACTGCTATTTTGATGCTGCGAGTCTGGCATTTGGCAGTCACCATTTTGGTCTTTTAAAACCGGACCTAATGAGCGAGGGGTGGATACGGCTGAGGAGAACCCGAGGACACTATGCATGCCTGTCAATCCTGCAGCGACCTGTCAATCACAGGGTAGCCACGCCCTCAAACGTGCCCTTATTTATCGTCTTTTTTACTCTTAAGTGGAACCATAATATACTAAATTAACATCATGCTGTATTGAAGAAGATTTGAAACTAATGATTGAGAATATAAACTTCTTAGGAAAATGTTTGCAGAGGCAATAAATCAAATAAGAAGTAGGGTCATTTTCTCATAGACTTCTATACAGTCCGACTTCTTCTTGCAGCTTTTGGACTCACCCCCTTGACTGTTGTTGAGATGTGTTGGAACAAGAAACACTTATTCCCACATCTTAAGAAAATGGATGGAATTTAATAAAACATGCTGCGATTTTGTGTTGTTGCAAATTTGTTAGCGTTTAGTTCAAAGCGGCCTCGCAGCTAAGAACTTGGCAATAGATTTCCAGTCTTGTTGATTATCTGTAGCCTACAGCAGAATGTTGCGGTCCTTGTCTTTCTAAAATTTAGAAAACAGAGTTCACTTTCCACATCAATCAAATCACTGGAATAGTTCTAAAGTTTGTTAATGTGGGTTTTCACGAGATTCTTCAGTAGCGCTTACATTACAACACAAATTATTCTTGTTGATTAGCAGCATATCATCGAAAGTGTACATTTTATTGCAAAGATATGGTGCTTCAAACCATCTTGTGCTTGCTGTCTCGTCATTCAACAGTTAATATTCTGCTAATTTCAGTCATGAAGTCAGTCGCTAATAACTTCTGCCTCGCCTGTAGTGGCAAGAGCAGACTTTTCTGCTCCCGCTAACATCAAAGGCTCAGAAGCTTCTCTGCAGTTTTTCATTTGGCTGCCTGTCTCGCTCCTCTTTCTCCCAGCAGCGCAGCTTCAAATTCCTCCTCCTCACCTCGCTCTCCTCTGACCAGCCCTCTCTTGTTTCTTGACAGCTCTTTAAAATGGTTGTAATTCATTGCATGTGCTTTAGTTTCAAGGACAAAAATGGCTACATGCACTCAAAAGGCAGGAAGCGCTTAGTTTGCTGAGAGGTTGGAGGAAAAGAGTCATCACCATACCACAGATAAATGCTGTCTGACAAACTCCCTCCCTCTCTCCGGCTCCCTGTGGCTCCTTTAGTCACTCTCTCAGACATTTTTTTCTATGCCTTTGTGCTTGCCGCTGTGGCAAATATAGCCAATAACACCTCCCAGCGCAGTAATTTAATTTCAAGTTGTTTGGGTTCTGTATGAGGAGCTGAAAACGATTTGTTGTACATGTTTATGACGGATGCATTTGCCTGAGAGCTGCTGAGTGATATTAAAAAAAAAAAGCAGAATCTGCAGTGAGCGCAGAGGAGAAGCAAATTTTCTTCTTTTCTGCTTCAACGCTTGGCTTAACGATCCGCAAGAGGAAGAGCTTTCACCTGTGTGACCGTCTGATTCTTTATTTATGTGTGTAAAAGCACGAGTGTGTGTGTGTGTGCCCACAGGAGGCGGAGCTCCCATACTGAGATCATTTACCAAACTCTATTAAGCGGGATCAAAGTGACTTAGATCTTTCAGTGCTGCATGACTACAAAAGCCATATTGTAACCCCAGATCCACAGAGATAACGCTGCTGACAAAAAATGCTTTATGTCTGGAAAAAGTCACATGGTCACTTCCAAACAACAAACAACACGGCCCATTTTTGACCTGTTTTTTTCTTTTTGCCTCCTTCTCAGAAAGGCCTCAGTGTTGGTGATAATAATGGTCCTTATACGCTCCTGTTCATGCTGACGTGGATTTATTGAATTAGCAAAGCCGAATACAAAGTCACATCTTAGCATGACAAAGACGCTCTGATTCAGACTCACTGCACAAAAAAATATGAAACCGCGCTAAAGTTTCTGTTCTGTTGAAATTGGCTGCTTTTGATTTTGACCCTGTAACACACACTGTCACTTCCATGAAGGCCACAGACCACCCATCGTGCTTGTATTAGTGTTAGTTGGTGCATAAGTGGAGTCAGGTGGGTGTGTGTATTCTCTCCGACATGAGATATGCGGTAACTAAGAAGCTAAACAATAACAACCTGCTTAATAATGGTCAAAGTATGCAATTTATGCACCCATTTTCTAGTAAATTAAGCCCACATACTTCCTGTGGTTTGTGGTTGTGTTTGTAATGTATGCTAGCCAACAATGGGACAGTAAAGACAGAGCATGACTCTGTGTTTCCATGTCCTGTAGGTTTTGGCTGATAGTGAGTTAAAGTTGTAGTCCTCAAAGACCCCCTCCGATGAAAATCACCTTCTTCTTTACCTTGGTAATACGTCCATATGGTGTATTTTATATGCTGGAGGACACATGATGTGCAAAATAAGCAGCCGGCACCATGGCTGCACCGATGACGGTCTTAAAAACAGAGTTTCGGGCCTCCGGGGTTTTATACATAACAGACTAGTGAACCAATCCCATCATCTTGCAGGGTGGGGCTTTCAGTATATCATCATTATTCTTCAGAATCAGTTTCTGGTTCAAACATGTAAGCATGAATGACTCCAATATTACAACTTGCTATTGTGTTGCCTAAAGTAGATGTACAGTGTTTTAACAGAGTTGTAGGTGAGCTGGTGTGCTTGAGGTGCTTCATAGATCTGCAGATTCTAAAGGAAGCAACTGTTTGGAGTTACATCTAAGCTACTTTGAGGCATGGAAAAACTTCTTAATATGTAAATTTGATACATGGAGAAGACTTTTTTTAGGGGTTTATCCAACAACCAGAGAAGGATTTGATGACACACAAGTGGGGATGCTCGTGATTGTTGACTCTGCAATTAAACATTGCGGTCCTCGCTAGTTGACAACAGAAATACTAGCTTGTTAAGCTCATTAGTAATATTTTACTAATGCACTATGCTGGTTAATTTTCTATGGCTATATCTCTGGTTGTAGCCAGGAAGTAATTGACTTTGCAACTGAGAATAGCAACTGACACATCTGTTCACAGCGCAGCAGATGCACTGTGTTTCGTGTGACTCCTTACGCAGTTTTATAAGAGTGTGCTTTAAACAGGGGAGCTAATATATACGGAAAATGGACTGACACATTATTTCCCATGAATCCTTTATGAGCAGGTCGATCATTTGTGTGGGAACAGTGATGTCCGTCATAGAAAACATAATATTACCATAATATTATGTCATTTTGATGATTCTAACTTATTCTGCAGATGCTGATGTATGACTGTAACTAAGTAGTGATTGTTTAGTGTGCATAGTTACAAAACTTAAAGTATGACTGAGATTATGAACTTGACAGTGCACTGATAACAACTTTTCTGTTACCTTGTCTGGTTGATTTAAGATGGACTGTAATCTGCACTGCAAACAATGAGCTGTAACTTCCCAATAGAGCTGGCTATTGTTCACGAGGGGACAGGTAGTACATTGCAATATGCAGCACTAAATGAAAAAAGTCTTTTGGCTTGATCGCTGTATTTCTTCCCTCTGCAGCTGCTTGCCTGTACGACTGCTGCTTGCTTGGGAGGTGAATGATTGTTCTCTGTGAACGCGGTTGCTCATCATACATCCAGTCACATGCCTGCCAGCATGATGGATAGCTGTTCTCTCGGCTGGACTAAATGAAAAGTGCCTGCCTTTGAATTAGACAAAGAGGTAGTATGTCTGCCAGACTTTAACTGATGTGCTCATTGCTGTTCTGCAGGGAGAGCTTTCCTCTTCCCCCTTCAGGGAGTTTTTGTTGCAAATGCACACTCGAGCCTGCAGAGAAAATTCCCATGTGACTCGCCGAGAGAATTTGAACTGGTGTCACATGGCCAGGGGCGCTACTGTACATGCACCTATGCATGCACTCACAAATGCGTTTCATGCAGTTTTATCCATTGCCATGAGCACCACTTTGGTACTTTTGCAAGTTAAGTAGCATCCATGTTACACTTCAGAGCAGTGTCCCAGATCTAGGTCTACAAATCCTGATCAGAGAAGTTCTTTATGCGCTTATACTCAGTCAAATGGGATCAGATAGGATGTCTGCTGCCACAGGTCTCAGTGTGTGCTGAAGATGGTGTTCTCTCTATATATTAAGGCCTGTTTTGGTTTTACTCTGGTCTGATTGTGCTCTAGTACCTGTAAGAGGACAAGAAAACAAGTGCCGAACAAGATGACTGAAAGGCCAAATATTTAGTCTCTGATGGAGGTTTCTGCAAACTGATGTCATAATGCCATAATGCCCTGCAGAGTTACAGAGCTATGATCTGAATGCCGGCTAAATACCGAACGTCAAGCTGACTTTATGGTTCTAAAATCTCCTGTTTGTGCAGTTTTTATAGATTTAGTGTAGTTTTAGAGGAATTTTAAAGACAAAAGTAAAAATTTTATGTTTCCAGCTTCTTAATATTTACTTTGACAGTAAATTGAATATGTTTGGTTTGTGAACAAAACAAGACATTTAGGGACGACAGCTTGGGCTTTAGAAAACACTGATCGACATCTTTAATCATTAAAATTTCACATTTTATAGATCAAACAACTAATCAACAATCAACAGTTAAATCGACAGTAATGCTTATCGATAGTTCCAGTCCTGTCAGTTATCAGCCTCTGTAGCCCCCTTTGTAGTCATTATCATTTGGCACCTATTTTGTCAGTGCACACTCAGACTATTGAAGTTCCCTTGAGCAAGATATACCATCTTGGTGCAGCAGCCCTCTTGCAGCTCAATATTTGAGACAGCACAGCCTGTCAACACTACAAGAGTGCTGTCTGCACATGCATCAGGAAAGTAAACTTGTTTTTTACATGCTATGAATATGCTGTATATTTACCATCATTGCTCCTGTTATCAGTTGGATGCACTGCTCTTAACTTTAACATGTTATTCGGCTAAACACGATAAACAACGAAGTGATTCTTGTTGCCATCATTCTATCTAATGTGCATGAATTAGGCTTAACTGGGAGCAACCAGCTGACTTGTCTTTCTAGGAAGCAATTACATAAATTTGGTCAACCCCCTCTAGAAAATCTCTGTGGCACTGCATGCTCTGGCTTCAAACTTGAATGAACAATGCTGCCGCCAGCCAATTATTAGTCTTACCCCAGGTGGAATAACTGATTCAGCAGAGCCATGCAGTGACCTTGTTGCACGCTCCAAAAACAACTAAACCCAAACTGTATTGTGCCCGGTTGACTGTCCCAGCAGCTCCAGGAGAGGACTGCGTATCTAGGAGACCCACTCCAATTGGCCATGACCTCCTGACTAGCTGCTCCTAATTAGAGACAGTCCCTCACAGTGCCTCCCTCTCTTTTCCAAAGTAAATACCTTGGCACCCAGCAGGAATGCTGACAGACTGCTGTTTAGGGTGCTGTGACAGAGGCTTGGACAGTCACTGACTCCCCTCACGTTTAACCCTCTGGAGTGTGGTGCGGCCAACACCAACAACCAACGCCAGTCGGCAACACAAATGATCTCACTGGTGAACTCACTCAAAGCATGCATTCCTATCTTGGCTTTTCCATGGCAGCACGCTGTGTTGGTTTTCCACTTGCTTTCAGATTATTCTCTTCCAATGGCCTTGACCACAGGCTGGGACTTTGTAGGGAAGTGATAGAGGTAGTGGAATATCATCTACATCTGGGTTACATAACTTGTGTATTTACATTTACTTTGCAGCATTAGGCTTCCTGCAGCCTGCAAGTAAAAAAACAGATCCTTTCAATGTCAGCTGCCCTTGGTGCACCGCGGTTGACTGAAATCAGGTGGGCGGATCAAAAGGCAGTCTGTATTTGAGCGAACAGGACCATGATGTCTCATCAGGGCCGTTCACCTGATAACCTCCTCTGCGGGAGCCGCGCCAAAGCAACAAAAAGAGTCAGTACTTGACAGCTAACAAGGCATGTTTTTAGGGCTGTGTGGAGTTATATAGGCTCCTTTTCTACTCTGAGATGGTCTGTTGGTGACTCGAGCTGCCAGTCCTCATTCCCTCACAGCCTGCTATTTAAACTCCCAGACTGCTGTGCGCGAGTGGAGCCGAGCATGGTGTTGCTCTTTGTTCTGGGCCCTAGGTTAAGGTTAGCACAGCATTACACCACAGCAGCCCTAAGAGCCAGCTCTGAAGACTAAAGCAGAGCTGTGTGTGGTTTGGTGTTTGGTCTGCTCACTCTGAGATTAGAGCAGCAGGTTGGCAGAGGATCGGGTAATGACATGTCTACCGCTTTTTGAGTCCTTGGACTGTCTAAGGCTGCAGGGGTACTCGACAGCAAGCAGAGCCCTTCTCGCTCTACCAGAGGACCATGAAGAATCACTGAGACAGTTTAACATTGTGGTAACAGACAACAACACAATATTTATGATCTCTAAATAAAAATGTCAGCCACTAATAGTTTTGGACACCCAGATGACACATATTGTTCCACTCATGTCACTTGAGTCAAAACGTTGTTTTCCAGAGTGTTAAGTCTTAGTCAGTGTTTATAATAGTAAGAAAATAAAGCAGTAGGACATGAGTGGAAGTGCCCAATGTCATGTTACTATAAATAATGTTGTGGTAATAGTCCCTGTAGTACAAGTTGTGTAATGGGGACTGTGATTTAAAGCATTGTCAGTAAACACACTGGAAATGAATGTGTGTTAATGGTCATGCAATTTTGATTGATCTTATTCTGACTCTGATCTGTCATGCTCAAATATCACAAACAAAACAAAACATCTCAATGTTAAGCCCCGTGCACAGAGGATGAGGCCAGCACTGATGTGGCGACCAGAGAATGCAGATGAAATTCAGCAGCATGTAGTGATGACGGGCGAGTTAAACTAATCTCAACTTTCACACAACTACCACTGACAGCAAAGGATAACGCTGATGGATATGTGACACTGTCAGACTTCTCCAAATGTTTACCACAAAGAAACAATGTACATATCTGTGGTTCTTCAACCACATCAAGATGGAAAAGAACCATCATTATCTCCTAACTGTACTCACAACTCATATGAGGACAAAAATTAGAATACTTGAAGGTTTGTTGTGTGTGCTAGCCAGCTATGGATCTAACGGCCAACAGAGACATATGAGCTGTCACACAGTCAGTTTTACAGTTAAATCATTCGGGATATTATTTTACTGTTCGTAAACAACTGATCTGTTTAATAATGTCTACTAAAGAGTGTAAACTAAAAGAAATTAAGCGTGGGTGAGTTTAACATGAGGGATGGGAAATGCACAACAGGGTTACCAAAACAACCAGACCCTGAAACGCCCAATAGCCACCGACTCTCAGCTACAAAGCGATGGGTGACAAGCAAATCGTATTATACACCGATCAGCCACAACAATATGACCACTGACAGGTGAAGTGAATAACATTGATCATATTGGTACTTTGTGGTGTTCTGCGGGAAAACCTTGGATTCTAACATCCGTGTTGATGAGACTTAGACACCCAAATAAACATTGTCCCAGAACAAGCACACTCCCTCATGCAAATGGAAATCCCAAATGTCACTGGCCTACCCCCGCAGGAAAATGCACCCCACCACATGGCAAAAACAATCAGGAACATCTTGAGGAACATGACAATGACCCAAGATGTTGATTTGACCTCCAAACTTCCTA
>OMNN01029285.1:0-11076 GCA_900302755.1 Chromis chromis
TATGATAAACAATGTATACAGTGGTTCAGTGTTGCTATTCAAAATTAGTTGTTCCTGCCGTTAGACTGATTTATGTTCATTAGAGTGATGATGGCCACTGGGAAAAACCTATTCTCATGTCTGGTTGTTTTGGCTTTCACTGCTCTGTAGAGCCTTCCAGAGGGGAGGAGTTGGAACAGATGATAAGATCAAAGGATTTTGCACCAAAAAACACCAGCAGTGTTTTGGCAGATAACAATTGTCATTCCTCTGCTTGCAGTTCGACCAAATGTCGGTGCAAGCCAGCCAGTTTGGAGACGAGCTCCGCATCGTGAAGGGAGAGGTGGCCGAGGTGAACCGACTGATCAGCCGACTGCAGAGTGAGATAGAGGCCGTCAAAGCACAGGTACGCTGGAAATCTAATCATTTCAGCTCAGAAATATAAGTTCCCCTTCTGTCTTAAAAATGTGAGTGAACTGCACTTACATGGTTTCATTGGTTTAAAGTCATCTTAAGAGTTGTGAAAGTGCAAAACTAGCAGCTGTAGTTCAGTTTCATCTGCAGTATGTCATTATCGCATGTAATATTGTTTTACTACCTCAGCATCATTGCCAATATTACGTTTTACTTTTCTATTCTTGTCTGATTTTGGGTCACTTGTTTTATTTTCAGTATCATATCTTATCTCAAAATAAGATAAGAAATCGAGATGTTTCTTCTTCATTTAACTTTGAGAACTTACATCCTCAGAGGTTGAAGCAATTTTTGACCAGAGTCAGTACAAAGACAATCTGTTCAGCTGCTCCTGGTTACAGTGAGATCAATTATAATAAAAGCTTAACTTAATTTAACAGCGACACACAGCAAACTTCCATATTGTCTATTTTATTAAACTACAAAAAAAAGTTCTTTGGGGAGTTTTAACTCTCTATGTTAGTTTTGTTAAGTCCAAATTTAATTTAATGAGTTGAGTGAACTCAGCTGTTAATTCATTCAACTTTTACTTCAACTTTTACTTTTCAACTTTTTAAGGTCTAAAGTGTTTTACAGTGTACAGTTACAGGCAACAGTTAGCTGGGCTCTCCTGATACTTAAGTAGCATCATGGATGGTACGTTGTCCCCGTCTCTCCTCAGCGTGGCAATCTGGAGAACCAGCTGGCTGAGGCGGAGGAGCGTGGAGAGCTGGCCGTGAAAGAAGCCAAAGCCCGAACCAGAGACCTGGAGGACGCTCTGCAGAGAGCCAAGCAGGACATGGCCAGACAGCTCCGGGAGTACCAGGTGAGCTGCACAAGAAGAAATGATAGAGTGGACAGGAAAAAGCAGAATGTAGCACAGTTAATAATTGTGGTCTCAACCTGCAGGACCTGATGAACCTGAAACTGGCTCTGGACATTGAGATCGCCACCTACAGGAAGCTGCTGGAAGGAGAAGAGGACAGGTGAGTGACTGCCACAATAAATGCCTTTAAAACCACCGAGCATGAAGTAGGAAAGGGCTGTAAATCTGGATTTTTACATTAATCATTTTAAACGTCTGCTTTTAGTCTGACTGAAAGCAAACAGTAATTAGAGAACTGGAAATTACATTTTTACTGACTGTATCAAGGATTTCCATCCAAAGTTACTTGCTGTCTAATCACCCTCCCTATTCATCCACCAATTTGTTCATATGCGTGACTTTCTGGACTCTCAGCTGTATTACTGGATCACCCCGTGGATCAAATACGAGGACAGCCGCAAGTCATTTAAGTTTGATGGTCGACTGTATTTTTTGCAAGTGGAAGCAAAGAGACTCTGAGGATGGAAGCAGTGTTTCACCTCTGACACAGTCAACAAGAAGAAAAGTAGAAAAGTGGCCAGACTGAACGCTCAGCTTCCAATAGTCAATGAAAGCTGCTACGACAAGGAAAAGGGTCTTTCTGTCTCAAATCATTAGGGGCCTTCTGCTCGAAACTGCTTGAAGTTTGAGGCTATGTTTGAATGACAATATCTCGGGAACTATTAAAGATAAATATAAATAATATCTGATAATGGGTTTAAATAAATGAAGAAGAAAAAAACTTGAAGCCTTCATGAAAAGTCTCATCTTTGAGCTCACATGACCAAAAAAATGATAATGCAGAAGTCAACTAGTTTTATGTCATAACAATACAAAGCAAAACATACTGAAAACGTTTTGATATAAAGTACTTGCATACAAAAAAAGAAAAAAATAAATATTTTCATTGAACTTTCATAACTGATTGAACAGGTAAGACAAGCTGTCCCACAAAAACTAAAATATTGCTAGATAGTCTAATCCAAGTAGAACAGAGCTCTGGAGTTTCAAAATGGTTCTCCAAATATAACTAAGAAAACTGTGTTTTTAATATGGGCCTATTTTAGACATCTGAAAATTCAGTGCACAATAAAACATGTTGAACCTTAAAAATAAATAAGTAAAGCAAAATGTCCATTTCATGCAACTCATTTATGTGTTTTCTTTTATTCAGACTAATAACAAATGTATGTAAAAGGACAGAGTGGTTGAGGCACAGGTGTAAATTTCAGGAGGGGATAACACATGCAAGCGGAAGACTATTATTTATTTATTTTAAATATATTGTTTCATTTGTACATATTTATAAAAAAAAATCTGCTATAATGTTACTCACAGGTGCAACAAAGGCTTAGACTGGGGAGTGTCTTGTTTCTTCAGCACTGACTCTTTTTTTTTCTTCTCTTAGATTGTGAATTATGAGTTTAGACAACCATTGAATCTATTGCAGAAATTAGATGTATTCCAGTTTATTCTGAATTGCCATCTGGTGGCTGAAATATGTCATTTCTTTTACATAAATGAAAACATTTCCACAAGAAATTGATGCAGAAAAGGCAGAAATTGGTGCAATAAGGTTCACCGGATTGCAGAGAATCAAGTGTTTGATGCTCTAAATTCCCCCTCCCCTGTTTATTGCACCCTCCTTGCATCCACAGGTGGTCCACTAAAGCACACCAGCTAACCTTTGTTTCTTCCTCTGCAGAATTGGACAGCAGTCCATCCTCAACATCCAGGCCATCTCCAACTACAGTAAGTAACTAGAAGGCATTACCGTATGTAGCATAAACACTGGAATCCCACGACCGAGACATCTACGCCCTGACCTGAGGCGGTACATCTGAAAAAAAACCTGCTCTAGAGGTCAACACAAAAACATTCATTCTTTCTCTTCCAGCATCTTCTTCCTGTCTTTCTCTGTGTGTTTCTCTCCAGGTGCTAAAAGTACTAATGGCTACCACAGTAGCAGCAGCTCTCCTGCTCCAAAGCTCCTGATAAAGACAACAGAGATGAGAGATAACAGCAGATACAGCACTCACTGAGAGCACACACATCCTGAGTGTCTATAAATCCATAAATGTGTGAATGTGCACATTTAATTACTAACTTTAACTTAGAGTAATGAAAAAATGAATCATCTAAACTCTGGAAATAAAGTGGAAATAGCACTGGGCACCGTTGTTTCTAATCTAAACAGTAAAGACTTTAATGTTTTTACTGTAGTCTGTGAAGTAAAATCAGATTTTAGTCACATGGGGCCTTTAACTAGCACTGTGGTAGGCTGCTGTATTGTTTTCTATGTAATCTATAAGAATATAAGAATACTGTAGACTTGCAAATCATTTCGGAGATCCTGTTAGAGTTTTAGAGTCACTGGGTTTGAGTTGTCACTTTTCTGTTGCTTTCGCAAATAAAGTGAACAAAAAGGCTCTTGAGTGTTTTTCTTGATTCTTTTTCTTGAGCTTTAAAAAGCTGTGGAGAAATCAAATAATAATGATGATCAAATATACTTTTCAAACGCTTTAAATGAACCATGGAGGAACAAACATGGTCCCTTCTCCTTTGTGTTTTGTTCTTGTTGTGTGTGTATTTGGTAGTTAGTATAAACTTGAATACCAACAATCACACTATTCTTGTGTTTATATACCTCTTCTGCATCATATTATGAATGACTGTGCAACATGTCTTAGAAAGATATGAGTACATGAATACAAAATATAACCAAGTGTTATTACATGAATTGAATCCTGTAATCAGTAAAACTTTGGCATATGCAATAATACAGCTTATATTTAAAATAAGTGATTGAATAAACTGAATCGATAAGAGAAAGTAATGAATATTTGCATAATGTAAGTGCTCAGAGGTACAGTGAACAATGTTATAACGTCTGCGGCAGAGGAGACCACAGTTGTTTTTCTTGACTGCACCACCAAACTGGATGACAGGTGAAATGCGCTGTTACTAGTTTTAAAGATCCACTGGAAATATTACTTTCTGTCCAACATCTGATGGTTTATTAGGTTTATTCCACCTCAGTAGTACAAATAATAGTTTTAGATGTTTATGGATGGAGATATACAGACAGACAGAGATTATGAATTAGCAGACTCTCGGCTGTCAGAGAAACAAAGCAGAGACACATCATAACCAAGTACAGTCTCGGTGACCACAAATCAGCTAGCAAACTGGAGGACATGGTAAACTACAGCAGAGAGACTCGCTGATAACACTTATTGTGGGCTAAACAGACAGACTGCACTATTTTATTGGTTTTTTTTCAAGGCAGAAATTTTGCACAGGTGGAATTATTGATGAAACAGGTCCATGAAGTGTTCTACAACCGCAGTACTCACAATAAATCTGAAATAATATAACACTGCCCTCCAGAGGTTAGTATGTGTATGTGCACTTCAATAGACAGGTACTGTGGAGGAAATGAAGAAGAAGAAAAGAAGAAACCTTTATTGTCCCAAAATACATTTTAACAGCATTTGTGAAATTGTGTTTTCGCACAATCAGAGTGCAGGGTCAGCCAAGGTACAGCGCCCCTGGAGCAGTAAGGGTTAAGGGCCTTGCTCAAGGGCCCAAACAGTGGCCGCATTGGGGTTCAATCCTCTGACCTTCTGATCAGTAGCCCAGGGGCTAAACCATTGCACCACTGCCCATTAATTGATGTAATAGTGTGACTTTTACAGTACTTAATAATAATAATAATAATAATAATAATAATAATAAGGTTCCCTTTTACCAGCAGAGGTGTTGTTAGGATCTAGAAACACAGAGGGATTCACCCAGTTCAGAAATGTTCACATTTTAACCTGATAATTTTTTAAGTTATTTCAGAGTAAAATGAGCTGCATGGCTCTGGTCACACTCCTGCATCCTATATAACTATTATATCTAATCAGTTTTTGTATCCTAACAGCAGATCAAAGACTATTTGTACTGTGAAAAAGAGTCACTTTTAAGGATAAACCCTCAGAGAACTATCATCTGTTCATGTCTTTCATGTTTTTTTTCCAGCCCACACTCTCTACGGTTGTGAATCCTAATTGCAGCAGACAGATGTTTTGAGTGATAAACTTTCATACATCCATTGCACTTTACACTACCTGTACTACTGTATAGCAAACTGACAAAATTAGCAACCAGCTGATGAACAGTGTGTCTCCAAATATAAAAGAAATATGTTTATGCTCATACTAAACAGTTTGCTAAACTACTAGACATATAGAACTGTATAAGGTCTCATTACATTTTAAATGTTGTACCTTCTACAGTAACCCACCTGTAATTTTGCAGATCCTTGGCTTACAAATGTTGAATATAGACAAAGTTTTGAGGGTTTTAAACAGCTGTCAGACCCGATATAGTTATCCCCAAAATTACAATATTCAGACACAACATATTACAGTCAAACAGTTCTTTATTCTTGCATTATTTTGATTGAATGGAGCCTGGAGCATATGGTGTCTAGCAGCTGTCAGTTACTCCCTACAGGCAGGCGTGGCAGGCAGACATAGGCCTGAGCAAACAAGTTGATGTTCAGGGGGTTGCCGTCTAGACGGATGTCCTCCAGGTTATGGCGGATGAAGCTGAGATCATGGAGGTTACAGAAGGTGTCCTCATGTAGAGAATGGATGTTGTTATTCTGATCGGAGTACAAGAAAGTTACTGTTGATGTTTTAAGACTGACATGTAAATGTGATGATAGTCAACACAAAAGTTAGTGTTGACTTCATGTAGTTCATATAATATTTCATCATCCATGTGTTAAGTGACTGTTAATAAGATGGCAAATGAATGGATATCTTTTAACCTGCAAATGTAGCACTCTTAGGCTGAGTGGAAGTGGTGTAGGAATGTAATCCAGGCGATTGCTCGACAAATAGAGGAATTCCAATTGACTCATATCCTGCATGGGAAAAAAGGAAATAAAACATAATCATATATAAACCATGAAAATATCCACAACAGGGAGCCCCACAGCCACTAAATATCAACAATGTAGATCTTGTTGAATTCTTTGAATAAGATCTGTCACCTATTTTCCCACCATGTAATCACTGTTTTAGGCCTTGTTGTCCATGTTGTCCATTCAGTGTCTCCCACATTGTAAACTCTTGTCAAAAAAGCAAAATTAAATTGGCCATGATTCAATGTTGAAAAGCAATTAAGAAAGAAAACTTCCAAGGGGAGTGAATACTTTTTTTTTTCTTATCCATCTTGTTTCTGAGAGGCTAAACATTTGTGAGCATTAGGAGATGCAACATTACTGCAGTGAGTTTCTGTTGTCATTTTGATTTTGCCTCACATAATGATGGAAACAATAAAACTATAGTAATTAATTCTCAGCACCGCAGGAATTTAGTAAAAATAAAAAAAAATAAAAAAAAAATAGGGCAAGCAGGGGCCAAATTTATGTCAAAAAAAGGTGGCCGGATTTAACACGCAGCTAAAATGGTAGTATCTGCCTGTGGTAAGGTGTATCATATCACTTCCTGTTTCCTGTCTATAGCTCACTGTGTGCTCTCTCCCAGCTCTTATTACCTAGTTTCTAAAAGCACTAACTGTTTTGTACTATCACCTGATTTTGGGATTACAACACAGGCTTGCTAATCTAATATATGTATAACATAGTGTTTCGGGTATGCTAGCTTAGCAATTAATCTAGTTAGCAATGACTTCTGTCTCTCCGCCAGCTTAACCTTAACTTGCCTCCTTTAGTGATAATGTTATTTACCACGTGACAAATGTAGTTTGTTTGTAGTTCTGGAGGCGAGGCGAGGCGAGGTGAGATGAGGCGAGACGAATTGGATTTGTACTGTAACATATAACACACACCTCATTAGCTGCAGTAGCTACTCGGGTAGTTTTTACAGAGTGACCCAGTGTAGCCGTCCCTCGACAAATTCCAAGCAGCAGGGGAAGCCCAGTCGGGCCAGACACCTTCCATTTCAATAGTTTTGTTGGGTTTCTCTGTTTAGATTTTGTAAGGTCTTTACTTTACTATGTGCCCTGAGATATATGTTGTGAATTGCTGCTATATTAATAAAATTGAATTGAGTTGAAAATTTTGTACATGCACCATGTGTTCTGAACTGGACTGATACTGAGTGATGTTCCTTTGCCAATGAAGGCTGTGAAATGTGCATGAAAGTTCCAGAAAATTTAAATTTATGTTTTTGCTGGATCAATAGTCTAACTATTGTCGCACACGTGAGAAAGTTCCTCCTGAGACACAGAAAAAAAAATATACCACTGATTTTTATTTAAAGACTCAGTGGTAGTGAAAAATAAACAGATATTTATTTGCAAAATCATCAGTTTTGCTTTAAAAACAAAAATGGATAAAAAAATGTTTTTGTTTGTTTTCATTTTTATTCTAAGCAAAATATCTGCAGGATATGTACCTTGAATCCCTCAGAATGTATCCCCCGACTGGTCAGCCTGTTGTTACGTAGATCAATGTGTTTCATGGTGATTGGCAGCTCCGGTACGACCTGCAGGTTGTTGTCAGCCAACAGTAACTCCTGGAGCTGTGGCAGAGAGTGAAACACATCCTCATCCATTCCTGAGATCTGATTCCCTGTTAAATCAATGGACCGAAGCTTATCTGTAAAAACAAATAAATAAATGTATACATAACTTTTTAGAAAATCATATCAACCACAATATGCCATTTATCTGTGAGTTTACGGTGAATTTAAGGTTGTCCAGAGTGATTTCTCACTGAGGTTGATGAAGTCTGTGTTTTTGACATGTCGGATCTTGTTGAAGCGCCCATAGAAATGGGTAGTGTCTTTGGGCAGGGGTGGGATCTGATCCAGGCCCATGTCATCACAGTACACACTCCCAGCAATGCACACGCACAGTAGGCAAGTGGGCATACCTGCACACAAACAGAGGGTAGAGTCTTAACACATATGCATGCAGACACACAACTCTAAAGACTGATGTCCTTTTATGACAGTTGATGCTTTGACCTACCCAGGCCGGTCTCGGGGCCAAAGAGTCCTGCTCCGTTAGAGTTCAGAGTGACAGGGGATGGAGGTAGGGTGGGCAGGGTTCCCACCTTCTCATGTTGGTGAGCAGTATGCTGGTTGGCTGGTGATGGGGTGTCTGGTGTTAAGTTACCCACCTCAATCTGTCCTCCCATGGCAGCCAGGAAGAGAGTGACAACTCAGATTAGACTGAATTCATCTGAATTGTACAAATATCCTTCTTACTGCATAAATATAAATAAATGTTTTCATAACTTGTGGTTTGACCACTGTGCAAATGATAGCATTGGGGGAACCTGTATACTTTGCGAAAGCTGTATAAACAAAATATTAGTTATTTTCAGCTTCTTGGGAATTCTGTACACTATTAAATATTATTGTGCAAAAAAAAGAAAAAGAAATGGCTGTTTAATACCATTGCAGTTAAATTTGACTAATTTTGACTGCATGTGCTGATTCTTGGTATTCATTGTCACCTGTCATTTTTCTGTACACCCTCATTTCAGTCAGTTTTCTGCTGTGAAGTGCCATATAGTACGTGAAGATCCTAGATACATTTTTAAGGGCTGCATTTCACTCGCAGATGCCAACTGTTTTTTTGTAGTGCACAACAACTCTTGGGTGTTTGGATTAAAACAGAATTGTGCTTCAGATATTAAAACACCAGTGATCCCGTGCTGGTACTGCAGTAACAATGTTGCACATTTCCACGTTTTGTTATATTCACTAAGAATATTTTTAAAAAATTTTGCTTCCTATAGTATATGGTAAATGGACTGCATTTATGTAGTGCTTATATAAATGTTTCACACAGCAGTCTACACCACTACAACGCTTGTTATATAAAATAGCAACCCGTCTACACAAAATGAAGTTCCTATACAACTAAACTCAATTACAGTTGATGAAAACAATAATTTTGTTTTGAAATAAATGTAAATTGCGGCCTGTGACTTGGTGGGAAAGGCAGCCAGTTTGAAACAGCATCAAAGCTGACATTAGGAGGTAGGATGGGAGGATGGAGGCATAATCCAGCTACTGGACTTTCAACCAGGTGACCAGGGTTTGTATCCTGTGATAGATGAGAGACCATGACTCTCAGAATTAAGTTTAGTTTTCTCCTGTTGTTTACTTTAGGTTTTCGTTAGCTTTCTGTTCAGGTTTAGGCACCAAAACTATGTGGTTAGACTTAAGAAAATATTATGCTTTGTTACACACTTTTACATGTTAGAAGCTTGGTTAAGGTTACACACCAAAATGACTTGGTTAGGGTTAGATAAAATATGGTTTGGGTTAAAATATGATCCTTTCGCTGCATGACTGTAACTGCTCCATTTTCTGAGTTACCAGGGTGACAAGTCCCACCCAAAAATGAGTGACAGTAAAGCAATCAAATAGATTCCAAAGATACGCTGATTAGTTTTCCCTAACACATGTCTCTCTTTTTATAAAATAACAAGTTTCTCCCTCTCACCTTTTTGTCAAAGTCATCATAATCATAACCGTCTCCATAAATGCTGATGCCCAGGTTCTCCCACTCTGTCTCGCTGGTTAGGTCATAGTTCTCCAGATCAAATGCTTCATCATCTGGCTCACCTAGAGGGGCTGCCATGCTAGGACAGGTGCCCAGGAAGTCCAGGATCAAGGCAAGAGCCACCAAAGACTGCAAAGACATCCTCAGCACAATCTACCTGCAAACATCAAAAACAGAGAGTGAAGTGTTCCCTTTACTAGTGTTAATACACTACCACGTGGAACTCTGACAATATGTTCTTGGTATTTAACCAGTTGAAAGTTGTAGCTGGACTTAAAAGGGGCTTTTCACTCACAATCCCTGTGTAACCTGACAGAGGTTGAGCAAAGAAGAATGGGGGGGCCTCATTTATAAAACATTGCCTAGGATCCACACTAGAAGTGTGCGTAAGCCCAAAAGCTGAAAATGGCTACACCAAAAGGGGTTCTGATTTATAAAGCCGTGCGTACGCACATCTGCACGCACTTTCGCTTTATAAATCACACTTCATCCTGGAAGATTGCGCAGATGGATTCACTTCAGATCCCGCCCTCGACACACCCACATTTTACCATGAATGGTCAATGCAGAGTACCTCATGAATGTCTTTGCATATCAATAAGCTGCTGATCAATGGCATTTTACTCTTGATCATGACAGAGAAGACGAGGAAAAGGAATTTCACGGAGACCGAAATAGAAGAGCTTTTGGGTGGAGGTCAGAAAAAATATTTTATTTGGTGGTACAGTGGCATCACTAATAAAATAAAAAACGAGTGGCAGAATAGTGTGACTTCCACAGAACCAGCCATCAGCCTCCAGTCTGCTCCCTGTGCGTCAGGATGAATGAGTCGTGTTGACCCTGCAGGCCACCGTGCCACGAAATTTGTCAAAACCATGATTGAGGTGCAAATAATTTGTACATTTATTGTATGCACATTTTTTCTGTTCACAGACAATTCATTCTCACTCTGAGCCCTTATAGCAACGTGAGGCGGCGCACCTCCTCCTCACAACACCGAATTTTAGGGGCTCCCCCACCTGTCAAATCCCACTTTAACCACTGATTGTATCATACCCAAAATGTTCTTTAGATAGAAGATGTAACATTATATATTGTTAATCATACCAACCACATACCTGTCGGCTAATTCCCGCTGGACGGGCCGGTGGCCAGAAACCCCAGAGTGGTCAGCACCTGTACCTGCACCGCGCGGTTCCGGCGGCTGGATCTGTCTAACACTGGGCCCAGTTCAGCAC
>OMNN01029286.1:0-10098 GCA_900302755.1 Chromis chromis
CTGGCCAGGAGCCAAGTTGGAGCCACGCTGTTACGTCACCAGAAGGTCCGCGGAGCCCGCCGGCACTTCCGCATTTCCGCGACACCGGATTTCAGCGCAACAGTGTGTGTGCAAACTTCAGTGTGTCCCGGGATTCATTCCAATAAATCTGATCAGACCAGAGACGTCCTGGAGAAAAAGGACACATATTATGACTTTTGAGTCCATTTCCACCGCTGCTGGCTGAGCAGCGGAGCGTCTGTGTCCCGCTGCACAGCGGAGCGTCGCAGACGATAGCCCCGCCCCCAACTGCGAAGCAGTCGGTTCTTAGCTCTGAACCAGCAAGGAGTTGGTTCTTTCTAAGAACCACTTTTAAGAACCAGGAGTCGGTTCTTCGGCGGTGGAAACACAAAGAACCGGTTCGTAGTTAGGAACTAGCTCCGAACTAGAACTAGAACCGGCCGGTGGAAACACGGTATTAGGAGCTTCGGGAATGACTCCTAAGCTAAGATTCCTTGCTAGGAACTTTTAGGCTAAGTTAGGAGCTCTCTTAGGAGGACTCTAAGATTCTTTGTGAATACGGGCCCAGATTTATTGTTGGTTTCTTTTCCTAGAAGTGGTACGACCTTGATAATAGGAAAAATATAGATTATTACCAGACTTGAGATCTATGATCCAGTGTTGGCGGAAGACTTTGGGAGAATGAAACATTCATCAAGCTCCACCACTGAATGTCTTGTCGTTATTTTACCACTTTAATAGTTTGATATTGATAACTGGTATCACCTGAAATTACCTTAAGTTATTACTGAACTCGCTCTTGAAAAGAGACCTTAGAGGTGAATTTATGATGGCACAAAAAGACTGGTGCGAGTGAGAAGATTATTAAAGCCAGTTATCCAAAGTTCAATCGATCACCAGGCAGGAGAGTGATCTCTGTTTGAGCAATATGAGATTTAGGCTCAATCAGTCCATACTTTCACTGCTGGCAAAGTAATGTGTGGACTCTGAGCTGAAATTATTGCCTGCCAATGCAACTAAATGAATCAGTAAATATTTCTGGAATGTGGCCAGCCTCTTTGTAAAATGCATGCCTTGCAAAGTAGAGTGGTAAATAATTGTGGTCACTGCTTGGTTTAAAAATTGGTTGTGCGTATCAAAGTAGGCAAAAATAAATTGGTAATGTTGTTAGAGGCTACTTAGAGAGTGTCTTTCATTATGATTGCACAAACAAATAAGGAGCTGTGTCATTTCAGTAATTCTGCTGTTTTGAAGCAAATTATACTTGCAAGAACATACTGTTCGCGCAAAGGTCCTCTTTGTGTCAACAACCACTTAACAGGGAACCACTTTTGCATGGTTTCATTAAACAACTGAAGTCTTCAGCTGTTGTGATGAGTCCTGCCCTCAGTATAAACTGCTCTGGCTTAACACATTCAGCATGTCCAAGAAGCCACATTTAACACAGTCAATAGACAGCATGAGCATTAGATTTACCCTGACGTTCCAGTTCAGCAGGTTTTATTCTATACTTCAAGATTGTGACCCTGCCAAACCTATAATTCTAGGTTAATAATTCTAAGCGGCTGGCTCAGGTGTGTGCTCGCTGAATGCCAGTGAGGGATTTAAGGCAATATAAGACACCAGTTGCCAGATATTGGATTGTCTCCTCTGTAGAGAAAGACTACCTGACCAAGTCAACAGAACTGAATCAGTGAGGTTTAATTACATTTGACTGAGGACGGTTTTATTTTTCCGCTGATACTTTTAACAAAACTGACAGTGTATTAGATTAGTTTATTAGAATTGTCATCAATAATATTTCAGATGTGGCCGTTGTATCAGAACATTACATTAAAAAATGCCAGTCTTACATTTCTGAAAAACAAATGGACCACTGTGGGTAGTAAACATGTTTTGAGGGTCTACTCTGTCAGAAAAACGAACGATGACCTTGTCCCAATGCAATGTTCTGCTAGGAAACCTTGGGTTCTGGCAATGTGGATGTTACTTTGACATGTACCACCCACCTAAACATTCACACAGCCTAAGTTATAGATGGCAACAGCACTCCCAAGAGCATCAGCCTCCCCCAGCAGGAAAATGTGCCTCACCACACTGCAAAAACTGCTCAGGAACCGCTCACAGAACCCGGCAAAGATCCCAAGATGTCGACGCAGCATCCCCAGATCCCAAACTAATCGAGCATCTATGAGGTGCACCAGAACAAGCCTGATCTACAAAAGCCCCACCCTTCATCTGACAGGACTCAAAATATCTGCTACAACAACATCCCGGTGCAGAATACCACTGGACACGCACAGATGTCCATTACCTGACAGGTCCCAACTGTTTTAGTGGCACGAGTGGGACAATATTAAGCAGGTGGTTCTAATGTTGTGGCAGATCAGTGCATGTAGAGAAGACGGTTAATGTCATCTGACAGGACTCATGATCAAATGGTCTACATATTGAATTAAATGTATGCCTCAGCTTTTATCTTGTGTGCCATGTTCAATAAATGCATGCATTACTTCCTGTTACTCCCGGGTGGATGGGCACTATTCAAGTCCTGGGAACGGCAAACTACTGTGCAGACAGAACTACAGAATGCAAGAACCTTCAATGGTGTTTTGATGAAAGAAAATCTTGCCACGAGAACCTGTGAGAATGACCAGTAGGGTTTAAGGAGAACAATGATGCCACTGTTGGTTAAAGGGACAAAACAAATTCCAGATTTCAAGGATTGACTGTCATGTTTACCAATTTAAAGTGATAAATCTAATTAAAAGAGATTATACACTGACTTTACGTTTGACTTTCACTGAAATCATCTCTGAATGATCTCATACTAAGTGATTTTCTCTAAATATAGCCACTCGTAACACCAAATGAATGAGGCTGGTTCTCTCTATTTATCTGTTTTGCCAGTACATTAATCAGGGCTGATATGTTATCTGCTAGTTGATCTGCCAACATAAAGGCTAGCTGCTGCCAGCTCTTGTCAAAACCATCAACTGTGTGTTTACAGCAACTGGTCATGAGTCACATCCAAATGAATTTCCAACAAACAAGTCAAAAGGTATGGAACTGCTGCAGCTTCTGTGATAAAAAAAAGAGCCTTTGGCTTTTCTTTCCTTCTGATTTGAAGGAGTCACCACCATGTCTGCTCCATAGAGCTCCAGCTCACTCTGTGGTGGCGTCCAAGCCGACAGCTGAAAACAAGCACAACAGAGCAAAGAGTGTGCCAGTGGCAGAGCACACAGGCACAGATAACAGGCTTAAGCACTGGCTGAGAAGTATTAAGACCACAAACTTTTTTCAGACTCCTCCAACAAAGCCACTGACTTTGTACCAAACTGTTCCAAGTCAGGGTCTTAGTAGACACGGACCGCTACGTAGCCTGACTGTTCTGCACCATGACTCTCTGACTGAGCCTTAACAAATACGGTAACTATACACCAAAACCCTGAATGCACATGTAGAAACAAAGCTCAGGACTTTGAAACTGTAGAATGACGATGGAGTCTTGTATCCCGAGTGTTTTTGGTTTTAGGGTACCAGGAACTTAAGCCAAACAGAAATACTGCTACAACAAAACCAGATACTATGCATACTGCTGTATACTGAAAATACACCTACCTGTATGGCATGTGAATATGTGCAAGGTTAGCAAGTCATCATTTAGCTTTTACACATTCATCTAGGGCATTGGAAGGACACGCTAGGTTGAGATAAACACGATTTAGTCCAGCTAGTAGAGGCCTGGAAATCAATAGGACGTCATAGGGAAGTCACATCCATTTCTGCCCTAATAACAGACCAGGCTGAGGTAGAAGCCAGTGAGCAGCTGTGAGTAAGGCTGCTGTTGTCTCTCAGCATCTCAGTGAGAATACAGCCTGAAAAGAAACCCACAAGTCAGATATCTGAGAGCTGTCTGCTTAGAGGGAAAGCAAAAAAGATCTTATGAAAGAAGTGCTACGCAGACACCACATTGCCTATCATTAAATATTGATGTGTCTCAGTGGTAAACTGACAAATTTTAAATGCTGTTTATTAAGTACTTGCCGTTAGAGGAGTTTGCCACTGCTTTACACAAACCCCCTGCTACTAGCTGTTAAACTCCATTTACTTGTCAGTGTTTTAGCATCTTCATACTCCTACTTACTGTACGTTGAATGCTCTCCAGCTATTTGCAATTTATGGTCAGCGTTGTCCAGACTCAAGGTTATTTGAGACTTTTATTGTTGACTCAATAATTCAGAACTAAATGGGTAAATATGCACTTCCTTGAATAATATGCTAATGCTATTGCCACTACTGTCAGTCCTACTGCTGTGCAGAACTTGGAGTAAAAGAAACTGCACTGTCATGCAAATGCAGCGCACTGCTTGAAACTACACAGGAATACATTCAATTAATTTGCCGAGAATTTCTCTTTCATTAATGCTTCACATTCAATCAAACCTAATGATCAGTTTTTGTACACAGAGAGGACAATTTCCAATGCTCAAATTATAGATGTAATTATCAAAACAGTTGCGCACACAGCCAATCAACTTTTCCTCTAATGAGCTTGCAGCTCTAACTCAGGAGGGGACAGTGCAGTCTGTCAAATAAGCATGCTGAGTGTTGTTCAAACAACAAGCCATGTCTGATGTTTCTGGGAAATTAGTACTTTTTAATAGACAAAGCGCAAATGTTGAAAGAACCCATTGTTACAAAGCTACAACGTGCTTTAAAAACTTCATTGTGATACATTTTGTCCTAACTGGAATATTCTTTTGAGGCATTAGGAGGGATAAGGGAGAATATTAAATACACTTTTTTTGTCAGCAGATTTGTACTTTTGAAAAATTAAATAAAGCCAACGTTTAGTTCGAACCCACTTTTCACTTTTGGGATTCCAGTGAGCAACCATATATTAACCTGCTCTCTCGTGTTCTTAACTATAGTTTCTCACAGTCCCATGGCAACAGCAAGAACCAGAAAAACAGAAATTCTTTCATGTCCAAACTCAGTTTTACACATCCTCTATCCAAACCCTCCAGACTAATAATACGTGACATTTCAGTATTGACATTTACCGTTCTGTCAAGGTCTGATTTATATATCACAGCTGTCATCCTTGCAGGTATGGCTTGATTTGTTTTCATATGAAAGTGTTGTGTTTTGTTCAATTGCAGAACTTCACAGTGTAAATCCAGGCCTGAGATTAGCCCAAGTAACACATTTGTAGGGTTTAACTGCATATCATCTGCATATATTAACGCAGTACTGGAGTCAGTTTTGGTGTCTACTACATGTTGTCATGCTGATCAAGAAACCAACAATCAAAACTCTGGCACTTGGCTTCGAAGTAAGATTAAAAGCCACCATTTGCATCACAGCGGCCCCTTTCTGTGTCCCTTTGAAGCTGCTTAACATGAGCATAAATTGGTGAGAGCTTTGTGGAACTAACAATCATCGGCTCCGCTCTAATTCAACAGGACAGACGTAATTTACACAATGACTCCTGGGTCCAGTTTGCTACGAGACACTTCAGAGGATATCAGAAATAATGAATTGTTTCAATCACGACATCCGCGCGACAAAAAAAAAAAAAAACACTGAATTTTCAAGCTCGCAGAGAAAATGGAACACAACAAGGCAGCTAAGTGGCAGTGAAGTATTCAGGAACATATGGACTCAAGCTCTTAGATGTTTCTGGGCTTCTGATGTGGGCTGGTGCTGGGAGATGTGGTTACAAAACCTCCTTTCAATGCGAGGGTCTGTCAACACCGTTCAAAGCCCGAACAGTTCATAATCAGACCTCACGGATCAGTCGGATACTCTTAAAATTCTCTCCGATGTCCTTGCCTGAGTTCTCTCTATGACCTATTGCAAGCGAACAGACCCAGTATGTGCTGCTCTTTGGGAGGAGAGCATGTCACTGCAATTCATGTGTGTTTGCACAGGAAAATCACTTTTCCAAAGTCCCGACGTCAAGCCCCTCCTGGGGATTATGGAAAATGCAATTATTTTTTATCAATAAGACGGCATAATCAACTCATACCTAGGCAATCTCATTATGCCCCAGACTGCCAGATGCCTAATCGGAACCTCTATTATCTCTTCTCCTGTCTTTTTGTTCTGTATGGCAGTGAATTCAATTGTAACATCATTAGTGGCTTTTATAGGGGCAGTGACCCTTATGTCTTCCGATAAATGATCTGAAGATCATGCGGGCGTAAGTTATCTTTTACATTAGGACATGCGCCGCAAAAAGGTCCAGATGGACATTCAGATAGGCTGGTTCTCAGAAATGCACTCATTCGTCAAAGGAGAAACAACATTGTTAAGATGTAGTCAGTGCAGTTGTTAACACATTACTACCTGGCAAATGGTCCATTTTTCAACCAAAATCACTGCTAGCAGATTTGTGTTTTTCCAAATAATACAACTGGCAGTCATAAAAACACCTCCGAAATGTAGTTATAAATGTTCGGAACACATTCTGCTGTGCTTCGGTTGAAAATTGTGAAGGACGATCCTCGCATAGATCTGCAATTATTTCATTTTCCATTACCGTTCCTCCCTGTAGACAGAATATTTGTGTTGTACCACTCTGACAATAGCTCACCTCCCTCATGCAATCAGAGGTGCTTATGACTGAGCATCAGCACCGGGTCATCATTTCTGCAGTAAGCCTTCCAGTCCTGATATGACTGAATCACTGTATTGGAAGCAATGAACAATAAACAACGGAGCTGCAAGTCCTGACAGAAAACGACAATCCTGACAATCGATTAATCATAGGAGTAATTTAAATGCCTGTTTGCAGCCTTATGGACTGAGTGTGGAGTACTTACACTGTTTCATATAATCGACATTGGATATCTTTGGGGTTTGACCTGTTTTCAAAGGAAGCAGGTGTAATATGTCACTTGAATCTGTGATGGGCATGAAAAATATTGACAGAAAAATATGAAAAAAATATGTCAGGTATGGGGACATCTGTTGCCTTACGATCGATTTAATCAATAGGCTCTCCTCACACAAGAGGCATTTTCAAGTTATTATCCAACCATTCTGCCCGAGTTGTGTTGCATACAATTCTCTGCAGGGTTCGCAAATACTGAGATAGTGGTACATAGCCTGGGAGGACTTCAATGTTATGGAGGTTACAGGATGTCCTAATGGAATGTACTGCATGTTTAACATAGCCAGGCTTTCTTTGTTAGCTGGCTTGACCCAATCGGAGACAATGGGTATCAAAAGGGGTTATTAACTTTCTTATTTAACCAAGGTTTCTTCATCAGGCTCTGTACATGCTCCCATAAAAGGAGATGTTTGACTCTCATCTTTTGGCTCTCCTTCTGCACAAAATATACCAATCGTGCACCACCTACCTCAGTCAAGAGGAACAGGTTATATTAAGGCAAAAACTCACACTTCTACTGCAAATGATGCATTGGAGGAATGCTGATGTTGATCATGTAAGTTAATATGTATTTGAAAGCTGCTTATTTCTAACATGGCAGCTGCACATCAGAGCACTTAAACTTTAAACTTCCTACATTTCAACATGATATTCAACAACTGCAGTTAGGTCTGATGGTGTCCCATAATAACTGATACCTGGACACCACTTTAGGTTTTGGCTAAATCCAAGTGAAATGAATGCTACTGCTACAGAGGATCAAACCCCGATGCTGCCATTGTTGGGCCCTTGAGCAAGGCCCTTAACCCTGACTGATCCAGGGGCGCTGTACCATGGCTGACCCTGCGCTCTGACCCCAAGTGGGATATGTGAAAACAACATTTCACAACGCTGTAAAAATATATTAATGGCAAAGGTTTCTTCTTCTTCTTCTTCTTCTTCTTCAGATATTATATATATTCCTTCATTTATCTTCATTTCCTGAGCGGTGAACTACAAAACAAGTTTAATGGGTTAGCCCGAGTCTAAAGTCAGAGGTTTTAATGTCAGGAAGGTGGTTCTTTCTTAACCTGGTTATATCACCATCGTAACCTGCTCTGGAGCAAGTTAGCTGCTGGTCCCTATATGGTTATTATTAATATCATTGCTATACTGTATTCAGACTGCTTAATACTCATTTTATTGTAAAATACCAGCACGATTTTGCACCTTATTTCTTCTAGCAGCAAACTTTGCATGACATTTTCCGTGTCCTAAATGTAACATGTGTGTTCTAATGGATGCCATGAATTATCCTAAGAGGATGAATAATATACATATGTATTGACCTATCTATCTATTTACCTATCTATTTATTCCCTCAGCTATGAATCTGTATTGCTAATAGAGAACCGTCAGTACACAAAGGGAGACACTTCTTACAGCCGATTTAAATCAAAGCTCCGAAGAGAAAGTGCTCCAGACCAGTGGTGATGTAACCAGGTTAAAAAAGAGCCACCTTCATGACATTAAAACCTCTGACTTTAGGCTCAGCATACCTCGCCAACCCATTAATCTTGCTTTGTAGTTCACCCCTTGGGGAAATGAACAATGCTGAAAGATAAACAACACTGGTTTCAGATGTGATTAATATTTAGAAGTCAAAGACAGCAATGCCTCTCCAGCTTCCAGCTTGATAAAAGTGGCCACAAACTCTGTAGACTTTGACTTGAGTGCTCAAGACAACACAAGGCCAAATAACAAAGGAGACGTCTTGCGTGCTACCTCGCCGCTTGTTTTCAAGAGCAGAAACAAATGCTATTTGTCAATGCCACCTCCACAATCACTCTGGGTTATCCTTCCACCCAAAGAAACATATCCCTGTGGGGGAAGACAGGAAATAGTTGTGATTCTCATCAGTAACCTGTCAGGAGCCGGTGAGTGATGGCTCGGAAACCCTGATTTAATATTATTTCCAATACACCTGTCACATTTAATGGCATGTCGCTCTAAAGGTACACAGTCACTGGGCTCTGTTACAACTGGTTCCACTGTGGCAAACACCTCGCTAACCCTGCTGGAGCTAGAAATGTAAACAATAATGATCATTTCAGCGATGCAGCAGCGCAAAAACCCAGCGAGACAGGACACTGAATGTTCCCGCTGCAGGTTAATCCCAGCGGCAGCTCCAAGAATGTGTTTCCTTTTCCAGCATATTATATATGAAAACTTGGATTTTGAAGAAGTTTCCACATAAAGTTGGCATGAATTTGGTCATTCAGTCTCTGGCATGGACAAAACAACTGCATCTAAAAAAACATCTAATTCATGCACTTCATTTGCTGATAGTAGGAAAGGGATCTGCTGAGCAATCCATATATTTATGCACAAGCATTCTTGAAAATGCAAAAAAAATAAGGTTAAATATGTGCAATGTGCTTAGAATGAGCTCTATACTCTTGCCGTTTCTTTGTATTTGGGACTTTCTTTCAAGGGTCACTACAGGTGTGAAAAAACACTTTTTATTGAACTTCTGTTAAATGCTCCACTTACTTCAGCAAAAAATAATCTGGGCCCCCAGGACCCATGCACCACAACCCTCCTAAATGTTTATTATCATCAGTTCTGTTTTTACACTGTACCTTTTTGTACTTCTAAGACTCTATTTTATAGTAAATATCAGCAATTTGGCACCTTATTGCTTATCCACTCCCCCCTAATCCCCACTCCCACCCCAACCAGTCGAGGCAGATAGCCGCCTTCCCTGAGCCTGGTTCTGTCCTCCCTACCCTAGTAGGGATGGGAATTGATAAGATTTCTACAATTCCGATTCCATTTTCGATTCTGCTTAACGGTTCAGTTCTTTATCGATTCTCATTTGCACAGCAGAGGACGTGCTAACGTTGCCGCTGCTGCTGAGATTCACTCCGGAGTGGATTGAAAACGCGACATTCATTCAAAGTTATCGCTGTGTGTGCAAATGTTTCTGCATATCTGTATTATTTCCTCCCTTTGGTGAAATATCCACTTTGCAAGTATTGGAAGTTGCCCTGTTGTCATCCTTTCTCGTGAAATGTAACCAAACTTTCGAGCGTTTGTGCCGCTTGGGCGCCATGTTTCCTGCTGGATGCACTGGTGAATTTGCGCCCATTGGAATTGATAAGGGAATCATTTGCAAAATTGGCAAACGATTCCAAGGAATTGAAACACTGGGAACC
>OMNN01029287.1:0-10616 GCA_900302755.1 Chromis chromis
CACTTTCACATGTTACAAAAAAGTATTTTTTAATAATAATAATAATAATAATAATAATAATAATAATAATAATCTAACCTTTATTGATCCCCTTGGGGAAACTCCTTCTCTGCATTTTACCCATCCTATTCAAAGTTAACCTTAACTATACATACTAGGAGCAGCGGGCTGCCGCGGTGCAGCGCCCGGGGAGCAGTCAGGGGTTAAGGACCTTGCTCAAGGGCCCACAGTGGTGGTGACTGGGATGAGTGGTCGTTCTCACTTTCCCACCTCAACCTCCTGCCAGTCTGGGGGCTCGAACCGGTGACCCACCGGTTACAAGTTCATTGTCTAATGAATAACCCTCTAGAGGACTCTTATGTTATCAGTAAAAAAGTTTATATCTGTATATTTTCTATAACAACCCAGGGGCTTATTTAGTGCTGTTACAATATTACATTAACTTACTATAACATAAACATCAGTTTCACCAGTAAAATGATAGTGAAACAACAACAAGGCCACCATCATCCCAAGAAAAGACCTGTAATGAAAACTGACTCTAGTGGTCTGGAGGGAAATTATGGGGGAATTTCTTACTCCAGGTTACCGTACTGTGAGACATGTGTAGGAGTGGTACCGATCTGTTCATCTAGATGTATTACCCAAAATGTTAAGCTGTTTCTTTACCAGATTCAGAATAAGCTGATGTTGTAGTTGTTTCAGTAACAGACAACTATTTAAAACAAAAGACATATATATATATATATATGACAACTTCATTATCTTGCATTTCTGATATAATAATATGGTAAAGTACTGATTTTATTTTAAAAATCCTTAAATACGTAGGACTAGTGCTCCCTGTGAAGTACTGCCAGCCACTGTACTTCTTCTCCTGGTTGATTTTTAATTTGTAATACAGTAAAACATAATGTTCAGTGCAAGGACTTTCCCCTGCCTCAGGAGAAGTGAATCAACACCTCTGAGAAATGACACCATTAACTTCAAATGGAGTTTTAAGATGGTTACTTCCTCAAGCTGCTATTAACCCCTCATCGTAAAACATCAAAGCTGTTGGTAGAAACGTTTTTGGTTTCTCTGACATATTTCAGCTGGTATCTGCTGCCACTTGGGAATAGACATGCATCAGTTTGCTGCTGCTGCTGCTGTGTGTGTTTATGTGTGTGTGTGTGTGTTTAGGGGTGAAGATGACCTCTTGGTTTCTCAGTAAAAGGAAATGGATTATTAAAAACCGATACTCCTGTAGCTGTGTGTTCCATTTCCTGGTCACTGAGAAACCCTGCTGTGTCCTTCATCCTGACCTCTTAGACTAAACCTGCTTTTAAAACTCTAACCACAGTCCTTAGCAAATAAATGTTACCCTAACACAGTGTGCAATAAGGCCATCTGCCAAGAAGCATGACTCACCCCTCAATGGTCATAATTGACTACAGTGATAATTTAGGGATGTGGGAAAGGGGTTGTTGAACAGTTAACACTCCATCAATGTTTAATGAAGTCTACGGCAGCTTACAGTAACTTGTTCTGATAAGGGTTTATCACCATATTGTACAGAAGCAAAATTTACTGGTATCAGTTGTTTACAGCCCAGATAAATAAAATGTTTACTCAGTGAAGGTTGTTAAAATGATGAGATGGCAGATCCCTGTAGGTACTAGTTTGTTCAAGCTAATTAATATTAGTATTATGTCAGATTTACAGCCTTTTAAACGTATAAGTCTGCCCCGAAAGCTCGAATATACAGATAGCAGTGTGTGCAGTCAGATCTGATCGTGCATTTATTGGCCAGAAGTATTGCTAGACTAATGTCTGATCAGTTTAAAAGGTCAGATTTGACTTTTCAGATTCTGAATAAGCTCGTGGCATCATTGTGAATGCATTTCTCAGTTCCTTGAACCTGTGTCATTACATCTATACACATAAGCTCCCCTCATCAATGCACATTGATGTAGCCGTCCTTCATAATAAAAGTCTTTAGAAGTTTATTTCAAATGAGTTGAACGGACAAATCTTTAGGAATGTATATGAAAGATGACCGTTGCAGACAGCTATGTAAGCTTAGAATTTGCAGCAGACAAATTAATTGCTTAGTAGAGAGGGATATTGAATATATGCCTGCAAAATATTGAAGAAAGAGAGGAATTTAAAATGACCTTTGCCATGCATCTCACATTTGTAGTGATTCTTAAAGAGTGCAAACAAATAAAAATCAAGCTTAGATATGGGAGGTTTTTTTCGTGTTCCGATATGTAGAGGCTCTCCCTTATCAATCAAAAAATCCATCCAGCATACAGTACAGCAGACCCTTCAGGCAGACCAGGTTGTCTTCCAGCACCTTTAGGATCGTGAACATGTTAATAATACCTGGAGCTAATTGTATTATTCTCCCCCACCCCTGCTTGCTGATCTCACAGGACAACAGCTTTGAGCAGTTCATCATCAACTACTGCAACGAAAAGCTGCAGCAGATCTTCATCGAGCTGACCCTGCGCGAGGAGCAGGAGGAGTACGTCAGAGAGGTAAGTTTGTTACATCCAACACTCTTTACTCATGTATCCAGTCACGGTTGTTTGCACGGGTGGTGAACTCTGGGATAATTCAGTCCAGCCTGTAACTCTGGTAGCGATCTTTCACCTGCGACTGTACATCTGCATCATTCAACATGTCGTCACTCAATTTGTTGTGTTGACAGTTCATTATGGCGGCCCCCCTACAGCATTAACCCGGCGTGGGCATGCCATTCGTCTGTTTAACCTCTTCTGCAATTCCACATAAATCTGCATTCTTGCCCTTGAGCCAAACACATTTCTACATCACTTATGTCCTCTACCCTGTCGTCGAGCGCGCTCTCTCCATTTATCCCCTCTCCATCTTCCCCCCTCTGTGGACTCTCAGGGACGGAAATGATCCCTCACTCCGCCGAGAGTAAACACTCCCCGTTGTGGGCCTTTAAGCTCTGTTTGTTTTCAGAGCTCTATGTATGAGTGCAGCAGCGATGACCCCCACACCCCTTCCCTACTAACAGCACCACCAATGATATCCCAGCCCTGGCTTCTATCCAGTATGCTGCATGGGAAAATACCACAGTGCTGGAGACAGAAGGGAGATCTACCAATCAGGACTGTGGCCAGTCACCCGTCACTTTAAGCCACGCCTCCTGTGTGCATCCTCCCCCTCAAAATTTCTTGTCACATTGCTTACATCAACCTGTATTCCCACTCCATTAGTAGCTGTGAAGCTGATGGCAGCAAAATGGGGTTTTCAGGAGCCAGTCGCCTGGCAAGATGGAAAGTGTTTTTCTTTTCCTCTGCAGCCATAAAGCTTTGAGTTCTGTCCTTAGATAATATGGAAGCAGAGGGGAAGAGGGCCTCTAGAAGATAACGTCAAAGCAAAACTTAGAGTTAGGGATGCATAAAGTGCAACTGTCTCCAGGTGTGCATATCTTTTGTTTTCTGTTTAGTGTCTTAAAAAAAATGACAGGCAAAACAATATTTCAAATACAACTTTTACCCAAGAGCCTACAACTAAGTGGCTTTGTGGCACAGCCTCTTCTACACATGTTTTGAGGACAGAATACTTTTGAAGGCCAGCACCACTGGAGTAACTACTAAAGGCCAATTCATTCCTTCCACGTCTACACGGCCACAGGGGTACACATGACAGAAATCCACCTAAATCCGCAAGGTTCCGCACAGACCCCTCTGCACTTCAAGCAGCCTGAACCACCAGGCACCAGGAAAACAGACTGTGCTTAAAAGAAATGCTTGTTATAAGGAGATACTGTACAAGGAGATTCTCTGTTATCCACACCTTTATAATTCATTGTTAAAAGAGTTGTAATTGAAGTGGTCGCTGCTGGACTTTGGACATGCTTTGATTGTACATGGTTTGGTGCCTAATCACAGTGAGAAGTTCTAAATTCTCCAGAAATCCTGTGCTGTGTCTGTCCACTGTGCTTGGCACTCTTCAGTAATAATCAAATTGACATGGTGCTGCAGCCCAATCTGTAACTAGCTGCTATGTCCTGTAAAAGTGCAGAGACACAGCTGACCCTTGAGACACAGAAGCAAAGCATGTGCTTAGCAGGCCAAAGTGTACCTGTTGTAGTATGAATAGCGTCCACTCAGTCATGTGAAAAACATGAATTGGCCTTAAGCAGTGATTCTTCATCATTGTCTCTGCAAAGTCTGACTTGTTATTGCAATGTAACAAGTCAGCAAGAAAAAGAGAAGAGATTACACCAATTTACAGCAGCAGCAAAGTTTAATAATTACAGCTAAGCCTGATAAATGTTTTTATGCAACACATAATGTAATAATTGAGTGTCTATAAGGTTGGAAAGTAATCCCACTGTGTCTGGTGCTGTGCTACATGCAGTAATTGCTAGTTCTGGCTGATAAACTGTGCAGAACTGTCTGGAGATATCTATCAGTAGGTCAAGCACTTGACCAGATCTTCAGTACTGTGTTGAAACTCAGGTGGACTAAAGAGTGTCATTTCATCAGCCACTCAATTCTGTAACAGTCTAGCAGCTGTGGAAAAGATGTTTTTAGAACAGAAAAGAAATATAGAAAAGGAACTGTGCCTGTTTGACCTTCATGTATTTTGTTACAGGGCATCGAGTGGACCAACATTGAATATTTCAACAACGCAATCATCTGCGACCTTATTGAGAATGTAAGTCCGTCTCCCCAAGTCTCTGGAGACCATACAAACCAGTTCGGCACATTTTAAATCTGACATTGTACTAGACCATAGACCTTGAATATAGGAAAGATTATTCCAGGTGTTTGACCCAAGTGAGTAGGCTTTTGTAGCATCTTTCAAAATAGTGTTCTGCAGACCATAAACATATTAAAATATTCCATTCCATTATTTACTGTTTTATATTTTTACCCTCTACCAATGTTTGTGTCTTGTTATGCCAGAATCAAAATGGCATCTTGGCAATGTTGGATGAGGAGTGCCTGAGGCCTGGGACAGTGACGGATGAGACCTTCTTGGACAAACTGAACACCATCTGCGCTGAGCACCAGCACTTTGAGAGTCGCCTGAGCAAGAATTCAAAGTTCCTCACTGATCACAGCCTGCCACACAATTGCTTCCGCATCCAGCACTATGCCGGGAAGGTACTGAAGACTGCATATAGAAAAATAAGGAACAAAATGCAGCATTTTTGTCGCTAAATACAGAAGAAGATCCAGATTCACACTGATGCACTGGTGTCAGTATGCATGTGATAGAGTAATTAACATTGTTGGCAGGCATCCAGTTTGCAGATTCTTTTTAAACTGAAATAACTAAGAAAGAAAAGACTTCACTTTTTTAAAACATGTGTTTCTTTGTCTGATTAGTAAAAGGAAACTACATTTTAGCATTTGCTGTTTTTCCACTTTCTGTTAAGGTGCTGTACCGCGTCGAGGGCTTTGTTGACAAGAACAATGACCTGTTATACCGGGACCTGTCGCAGGCCATGTACAAGGCTAACCACAGCCTCATCAAACAGCTGTTCCCTGAAGGAAACCCGGCCAAAGTTAACCTGAAGAGACCACCGACTGCTGGAACCCAGTTCAAAACATCAGTGGGCACACTGATGAGGAACCTACAGACCAAGAACCCGAACTACATCCGGTAAAGTTGGTCCCATTAATTACACAGAAAGCGCTTATCAGTATATCTCAGTTGTTCTTGCTCTTTCAGATCAGAATATCCTTAGTCTGTTGTGTTTGGATAACCGTAGTCTAAATTTAGACTCTTTATAAATATTGGACCAACACAAATAGCTTACATGGAACAAAGTGGTTCAACCTACTGTAATTTCCACTATTAAGTATGATTTTGCTTCATTTTGGCTGCATGATGTACATATTACATTTTCATCTGAAAAATATGCCCTCAGTCTTGAATTATGTCTCTCCCTGATTCTTAATATAATACGTATACACATCAGTCTCACACTAATTTGAGAATCCAATCTTCTTTCTTCCCAGATGTATCAAGCCCAATGACAAGAAGGCGTCCCACATCTTCACCGAGTCTCTGGTATGCCATCAGGTGCGCTACCTGGGTCTGATGGAGAACGTCCGTGTGAGGAGAGCAGGCTATGCCTTCCGCCAGGCCTATGAGCCCTGCCTCGAACGCTACAAAATGCTCTGCAAAAAGACCTGGCCACATTGGAGGGGCCCTGCCAGGTAATGGTCGTGTTTATCCTGAAGCTGTGACATTAAGGGGGCAGTTCATCGGGGGTAGAAATGGGGGTCTTCTCACTGGACGGTTGCCAAAACAAATCCCTCCAAGGTTTTGGTGAGAAAATGTGAGACTGAGAAACGCTCCCAGGTGTGTCTCGCTAAGGCACTGAACTTTCAGAGTATTCCCAGTGGAGTGTGTGTGACCAGCGCTAATCGGCTGTAGCTGGAATGGTCAGTTCCCAGGTGTCACTGTGTGTAGCTGTGTGAATGTGAAGTAAGTTATTCCTAGAAAAGGGGGTTCAGATTACTTTCAGTGGATTAACAAGGCCCAAAGGAGGGAAACAATTAGTTGTACTTGACAACAGTTTACCCAGCAGCCTATTTATGTTTTTGAAGATGTAAATCATAGTCTGAGGTAAAAGTACTGTTGGGGAAAGGCTGCTTTGTTATCTTGTTACTTTTGAAAATGTCATTTTTTTATATTGGTGTTTGTTCACCTTGTGACTTGTATCCAACTTTATTATTCCATACATTACACAAAAGAGTATGTGGTAGTTGCACATCACATAAAAGTCCCATTAATGCCCTCCGAGTAACTAACAGCAGTCTTGTCACATACTGCAGAAATGTACTGTCCCCTCTCTGAACCTCAACATGTTGAGACATTTCATCCTTATCTGTCTCCTTCACTCTATATCAGCCAGACTTGCATGTTTCATCCACTGTGTTGGTAAAGTCACTGATTCCTATCTGCTCTATCACACATTGGTATCTTGTTATTCAGCCATCTCTGAGCACTTTGTATTGTTTTAGCCTTGGTCTCCCCCCCTACATTTTTATCTATGTTGCTCTTATCGCCAAACTCTACATCGTTAATGCCGTTCTCTCTCATCCAAACCCACTCAACGTTTCTATATAGCTGTGCTTATGTGTTCTATAGCTACATGCAGTGTCAAGTGTGCTTTGGATGACCCTTCTGAATCTCCTGGCTTCCCACAGGGAAGGCGTGGAGGTGCTGATGGCCGACCTCCAGGTTCCAGCAGAGGAGTTTTCTTACGGCCGCTCCAAGATCTTCATCCGGAACCCAAGAACGGTAGAATATATACATTTGTAAAAAAGACAAAGACAGCCCTATAACCTTTAAATCTGACTTTGTTTTCAACCAGTTTTGACATCTGCTGGATATTCCAGTAGATCAAGCTGTGCTTTAAAGTCTAAAGGTTGAATCCGACGCTCTCAGCTGCCTTGTTTTCTCACAGTAAGATGTTTGTAAAGCAGGGTGGGCTGCACTTGGAGCCCCCACTCCAGCAATTAGCATGCAACCACCACTCTGAAAACACATGGCTTCACTTAGCTATCCCATATAACATGGGAAATGAGCTTCTTTAGTCTGTGCTTGCAGCCTCTTCAACTGCTAAAGCCTGCAGCGTTTGAATGTACTTTCTCCCCCCACCAGCTAAAAGACCAAACAGCTTGGAATAACATGATCTCACGCTGGGAGAATTTTTGCTTCTATAATTGCTTTTTCTATCTGATCAACTTATCTCCTTCACATATCTACTAAAGTCGCATAGTCTAGTTGAGGAGGTTCTGATCCAGGTTTCCAGACCATATTTCTTTTGGTTGCTAATGTAGCCACTCCTCCAGCTTGGTTGTTTCCAGTGTTTGGAGGAATTCTTATCAGAAATTATAGAACAAGACATGGCTTAACTAGACGCAGTTCAAAATAAATAGGAGTTAATGGGAAACTATTGGGGTAGATTAGGTGGGATAACAAATGGAAATGGTGTGTAGCTATACAAGTGATATCAAAAGAACCAAGACATTCTGCCCAAACATGAACAAATTGCTCATAGCGGGACAATAAATGTAGCTGTCACATCCTTGATGAAGATAAGTTAATTCACACAGGTCATTTTTATTGTCTTGCTGTACGCCCAAGGGTTGTTTTTTCTCTCAGATTAAATGGACTTTGCTCTTGTTCTCACTGAATCACTATTTGCTCAAATCTTTTTTTTTAAATCAATATTTTTATTGATTACATGGGAGGTTAACCTTTTCCTCTAGCTTTCCCTGAGATCGTATTGATGAGATTAAAAAGACATTTTACCTTTCAAAAGAATATTTGATGCTGGTAGCAGCCAACTTTTAACAAGATATTACACTGTGTGTAAGGGTGCTGTCTGGTTGTCTTGTGCTCTTCATTTTCTTCTCCGTCTGTAGCTCTTTTTCTTAGAGGAGAGGAGGAGGCAATGCCTGCAAGACCTGGCCACGCTCATTCAGAAGATCTACCGAGGCTGGAAGTGCCGCAGCCAGTTCCTGCTGCTGAAACAGAGCCAGATAGTGGTAGCAGCGTGGTACCGCCGATTTGCGGTGAGACCCTCTGATTAATTGCACTCGAAACACAAAGCAAAATAGGCATGTTTGCTCTGATGCATTTAGTCTAGTTGATAAAATGCTTTCCTTTTTTCCTCTCACAGCAACAAAAGAAGTATCAGAAGATCAAGAGCGCCACCACTGTGGTGCAGTCTTACACCAGAGGGTGGCAGGTGCGCAATTTTCTGTGAATTCACTCTATTTGGAATAAAATGTAGGAGATACCATGTGGAAATCTTGACCGAAGCAAAATTAAAATGTTTTCTTGTTCCCACCAGGCCCGCAAACTCCTGAGAGAGCTGAAATATCAGAAGAGATGTGAGGAGGCAGTGACCACCATCGCATCCTTCTGGCACGGCACCCAGGTACTGATGGATTAAAGTGCAGAGTGATATCAAACAGTGAAGTATTTACCTTGATGGAGCGTCAGCATGGCTGTTTTCATTAATTCTAAAAAAGCCTACTCTTGAACACTTCACAGTATTGCTTTAAACACTTCATTGTTTTTCATTGTGTGCAGCGTTCCTGCCTAATGGCACCACAGTGTTGCAAAAGTTCTGTTCTTTAACAAAGCTACCCTTGATATTATTGCTGCTGTTCTTCCTTTAATCCTGCTTCTTTTGCCGATCACATAACTCCCACTATCTTTTTTTCCCCCCTGTTCCTTTCAACTTTCCCTTCTTGATTCTTTTCTCCTCACAACTTCAACCTGTCTTACCTAACGCCCACTGCATCCCACCAGGCACGGATGGAGCTGAGACGTCTAAAACAAGAAGCGCGGAATAAACATGCTGTGACAGTAATTTGGGCTTACTGGCAGGGAACCAAGGTATTTCCACCCAGCTGTAGTGTGTTGCTGTCGCAGCTGTCTTATCGTCCCTGTTCGCCATGTCCCCTCCCGTCCCAGTCTCCCTATGAAACTGCCTAATAGTGTAGCACCCCTGCTGTATGAACCTTGGTCAGGCCTTTGGTCTGATTAATGAACCTCACTGTTTTTTCCTGTTTTCTGTTTTGTAGCTGTTACATGTCAGATTGTCTTGACAGTTTCCTAACTAACAATGTTTAAGTTGTTGCATTGCCTTATGGTTAAATGTATTGAGCCTCACTCGGATTCGTGGCTCAGAACTTTTAAATCTACGTGTCTTCAGTTTGGTTTCTGTTCCATGTGGTGTTCTAAATGTGTCCCGCTTCCTCTTTAATGTAATAATTACTTCAACCATACGTTGCCTGGCACACAGATGGTTTCCTCTATTTCTCTCTATTTATTCTGGCGCATGCTGAGAGGCCTTGTTTTAATATACTGATATTCTGACAGCAAAACACCAGGAAGCTCTTATAAATACGCTTTAAATTACAGTTTGTCAATATGACGGTCCAAATGTTGCTACTTTGTGAAGCCTCAGGCACTGAAGAGACTTTGTAGTCAGCACGCATTAAATATATCTTTATCTTATAAGTATTTACTGAACTTAACAGTGTTATCATTTGGCGCATGCTTGGTGGTTGGTATTAATCAATATCAACAAGTATTTCTAGGTCTTATTACCTGGCAGGCTCAACCAAGCAGACTCATTATAGATGGTGTTTCAGATAGCCCTGTGTGTGAACTTTGTCCCAAGCAAAAATGAAGGCTCCTTATTGGTCAGCCACTTTATGGCACTATAAATAATGTAATATATAATCCACAATCTCCTACTGGTTGTCATATTTTATTTCTTTAATCCTTTTAAACCAGAGTTACGAAACATGAACGCCACCCGTTGTTGAGAGTATCCCATTTCGTGACATCTTTTCTTGTTAATCATTAATGTATGTATCCTCATTATACCTCTTCACACCTCCCCATCACCTTTCTTGGGGCAATAAAGTTTTCATGGAAATTAACTGCCTCCACAACTGCCACCGTTTTCATTAGGCCCGGAGAGAGCTGCGTCAGCTGAAGGAGGAGGCGAGGAATAAACATGCCGTATCGGTCATTTGGGCCGGCTGGCAGGGCACCAAGGTATTTGGGAAGCCTGTTGACTTGACTTGCCGTGACTCTCTGACTTG
>OMNN01029288.1:0-19977 GCA_900302755.1 Chromis chromis
CGCGCGCCTCCGGTTGCCGCCGTGCGTCACCGGTAGTTGCGGAGCGTCACCGATCGCTGCGGAGGCTCCCGCATGCCGCCGAGGGTCTAGTACACCGCTAATGATGTAGCACTGGCGTAATGTTGATATTCTAACAGTCTAATAGTCGCTGCTTAGCGCGGTGCGGAGGCTCTAGCATGCCGCTGCAGACCTAGCGCAGGGGGCCGAATATTCGAATAGTCGTCATTAATTGAACCCGAATAGTCGAAGGACGGTATTTACTATTCGGACCAGCCCTAGAATCAGGTGTGTTGGAAGAGGGAGACATCTAAAACATGCAGGATAGGGGCCCTCGAGGACCAGGGTTGGGCACCCCTGGTCTAAACACTGCCTGCAGTTCAGCTGCAAAGGCCTTGAATTTTTGTTACATGACTGCTGGTTACAGCTAAGTCAATAATGCCTTCTTGGTTGTGCTGAGGAGGGCAGAGTTTTTAGTTTTTACAGACAGTTTAGTGTAAACAGTTTATTTTTTGGCCAATTTTTAAATGAGACATATAGAATAAAGCGATTTCGATTAAATGTTCAGATTTTTAGCTTAGATTTGGTTGTGTTTAGGAAACAGGGTCAAGGGCCATTGGAAAGATAAAAATCTGACTTTCCCCCCCCATTTTTAGAGTTACTTATGATACATGATATAATTTGGCAATTTTTAAAATCACCATGCATTGCAAACCCACTGGCAGGACTTGGGGTTCAGAGGGTTAATAGACCTTGACTATTTTGGAGGTTCATCACATATCATGTTTGGATTTTCACGGTTTCACACAGATTTGCTTCTACTGTATAAATATAATATAATTGGATTAATATACCCCAAAAAACAAATAAAATATGAGGGATGTTCCTAAAAGCAACTTCAATAGCATAGCTCACTTTTGCAACCTTTCATTGTCCTTTGTTTTCCAAACCCAAAAGGGCTGTGCTGCTTCTGGCCAGTGACGGTTAACAGGGTTAACCATTACCTTGTTTTATTGTTGCATGCCCTTGGCATATTTTATTATTGATGTACATTGAATCAGGGATAGGCCATAATGCCAGACCACTGACACATGGGATGTTTGTTGATGTATTGTTGTTGTTAAATCTACACTTAACTGACATTATCTGTCTGCACTCTGAATTGCCAATCACACAAGTTTACTTTGCAATTTTCCTGCCCACAATACTTGAGTGGTTGTGGAGGGCATGAATGTGTCCTCAGAAGGTCTGAGATTGGAGCACATTACCACACTGTGCATTACCAGTTTGACAGTGTTATTTAGCCTGAGGACATGCGGGTTAATATGACATGGGGTGCGGCCGACTTTTGTAACAAGATCTCTTTTTTTTCCTCTTAGAAACTACCTTGCATGCAGATGTTATTATGGTCAAGGGCATGTTGGTTTTGCTGTTATTTGATCCTAGTTTTCCTGTCATGCTTTTGACAACACATCAGAGGAGGCTTTAAACTGCTGTGCTCAGTATTTTGTAAAATCTAACAAACCAGGTTAAGGCTCACATTTTGATTCAGTAAATCAAGACAGTAATTTTAACCCCCATTTTAGTCGACACTTAACAATCTGTTATTTTTGAAAATAATGATCACATGTTTTGCTTTAAAAGAAGAGTGAGGAAACATGCTTATTTGCCAAGTGCTGGATCTGAAGTCTCACGTGTGTACACTAAATATGAAGCTACAGACAGCTTAGGTTATCACAAAGAAGGGAGACATGGGGAAATGACTAGTCTGGCTCTATCCTTATAAAATCCACTCACAGCACCTCTAAAGCTCACTGGTTTCCTGGCAACGTGGAGGTGACAAGACCCCAAAAATCATTGCTTTCAGCACAGACACACAGTCTTCTTATCAAACTCCAGGCAAGAATGCACGTATTTTCCTAAGCATTTCTTCTTAAAGTAAAAAAAGTATAACTGGTTTACTTGCTACTTATCACATAGAAACTACAGATGGAATATAATCTGAAATAAGCTGCATAATCTTAGTGACAGTGAATGCATCAATAAAAGTGTGTTAGTGAAGCAGTTTAAGAATGGCTTATTATTATCAATACATCGACAGAGATGCGGGTCGCCTACGTAATGATGCAACTTCACGTTGGACAAGTTTCAAAGTGAAGCTTGTGCACTTATCAGAACTACATTCTCAAGGTATTAGCTCAGAAACTTGGATGCAGCAAAGAAAAACTTCCATTTGAGGAAAATCAATGCTTTCAGAAGAACACCCAGTCCCACTTTCCTGTTGGTGTCTGTCTGCATTGAGTCATGGCAGTAAAAAACACTCTGCTGTCTTCAGGGAGGACACACACACACACACCACACCCATACTTGACTTGAATCACGGAACACGTAAAGTCAATTTGTGATCAAAGCACAGTTTTCTTTTGTTCTGTGTCCACTGCACTTTGGTAAAGTACATCTTTTCTAACTGTGCAACATCATTTTTTCGCCCCTCATAGGGACTGTATGACCAAGCACTAGAAGACTGTGAAAAGGCTCTCCAATTGAATGAGGGCAACTACAAAGCGCTGTACAGAAAAGCAAGAGCCTTAAAAGAGATGGGGAGGCATAAAGAGGCCTATGATGCTGTTGCCAAATGCTCTCTAGCAGTGCCTCAGGTAAGGTTTAACAACTACATATTTTAAGTAAATTTATGCACATGTGCAGGAAATCCACTCAATTTTTTTTTATCTCCACAAATCTGACAAAAAAAAATTAAGCAACACTGAAATGTCTTCCAGGATGCCCACAGACACAGCACACCCAGTGGAGCCATGTTTCTGGCAGGTTTTGCCTTACAGAGTCGACAGGCTACACTGAAAGATCAGCTCAGCATTAAAGGATTAGCATACTACCTTTGGTTTGAATTGACAAATTTCAGATGAAGTGGTGTAAATAAGAGAGACATTTAATTTGATGCAATTGTAATTTATTATATCTGTGTAATTCTTTCTTTTAAATACACACACATAAATGAGAAAAGCTGTATGTTTGACAACTGAGTAGCTCTGCTTTAAGAAGTAATAGCCTCACCACTGTCCTATACTGTTGTACAATACTGTATATGACAGCATCTCACACAAATGTTTCTACAAAATAAAATGCAGCAGAAGAAAAACATTTTTTGAGTAGTTTAAAGAATGTCAGATTATGGGTTGCTTCCTGTAAATAGTATGTAGATTAACCACAACACAAACACATTTCTACAGTTTTGCACAACAATATTTCACAAAGTGATTCAGTGTGTTTAACCTGAGCTTTTATTTTGCGTTGTTTCCCCAGGATTCCAGTGTCACACAGCTGACTCAGGACCTTGCCAAAATATTGGGGTTGAAAATCCGTAAAGCTTATGTGAGGAGTAAGGTATGTAAGGTCATACTTAATGAAAAAAGTGAGAATCAAATACATTTTTCCAGGAAGTCCTAACAAGAACTACTTCTGAATGTCACAACAAGTTTAAATCTGCAGTTTTGATGTCTTTAGTAACAATATAATGACCAAAAACACACAAAGTAAAGATGTGATTTTTCCCCTCCCTTTAAACAGCCTGCCTTGAATGTTTTGCAAAGAGCAAGTTATCAAGATGTATCATGTGACAAGGTAAGCAGCATCCACTACGCGACATACTATGCATCCATAGTTGCCTGATAAATACATTTATCAATGATAATTCTTTTTTTTTCTTCAGTTTTCTCATGGCTCGGCTTCAGTTGAAGATATAGAAATTGGTAAGTTTCCGTCTTGGACAAGCCTTGGTTTGCACATGAGAACAGAAGAGGACAAAAGTTACTCATGCTGTGTTTCCCCCTGGTGTCTTTTAGAAGTGCCTCGGTTGACCCAGGATAGCAGTATTTTGGCTGTAGGCCCGTCTCCGATCCAAGCCCCAGCGGCCGTGCATTCACCTCTAAACGAAGCAGTGCTAGATGAACTTCCTTCAAACAACAGTATCTCATCAGGTCCCCCGTCTGAGCCTCCGGGTTTCGAGTCTGTCCCTTTGCCTGTATCCGCGACCACGTCAGTCCCCCTCCCCGCGCTCACATTTGTTAACGGGTGCCGCACCAGCAAGCCTTGCCCGATTCTTGATAACAGTCAAGATTTTGATGCCGACATCATTGGCGATGACCTAGATGATCTACTGGACCAAGCGGGCCCCGAATCCAACATGGTTAGTGGGCTAGATGCGGCTGCTGGCGAACCGAATAAACTGTGACAATGAGTTGCTATCTGAACAGGAGTGTGACTCTTCTTTGTCTCTTCTGTCAGGGTATTCCCACGGTGAAGGGGCCTCTTCCTTTGCCAACCAGCATCGCCTCGGGCAATTCCATGTCGAGTCCATTCCTGATGCCATCTCACATCAACCCGTTTCTCCACAGCGGTGCCCAACAGTGCACTGTAACTCTGCCGCCTCTGTATCACAAGTCGGGGTCAAGTGCTTATTTTGGTATGGACACTTTTGACTCTCTGGCTCCGCCGCTGGACTCCCTGGATAGTCTCACTATATCGGACTACAAAACAGGTGCGTTACATTACCGTCCCTGCAATATCACTACTCGGTATCAAATTGAATCAACACTGATACCTTTTTTCTCTGTCAAAATCTCAGAATATGTGCCCAGTCCGTACATTCCACAGGTAATTACTGTTCGTTACCAATAATGACAAATCAGTTTATACATTCGTACAGGCTCATAATGTGTTCTATTTCTTCTTCAATACAGCTCAACAATAGTGACACCCCAATGGGAATGGCCGTGGGTATGCCCGACGTGAAGGGCCTCCCCGCTGCTGTGGATTTAGCAAAGAACCCCTTAGCTGAAACGCACGAATTCAAGCAAGCCTGCTCAATGTGCTACGTCAAAACTGGTGAGGGATTATCTTGACAGTGTAGTAATTTGTACTTTTTTTGTACTGCTGCGAGCTGGAATTTGGTCATCGTCTTTCAGGATGGGTGGGTAAAGTTTGGCGTTTCTCATTGTTACACCCGCAGGGCCTGGAGTGTTGGATTACGTACTTCATACGGAAGAGCATAAATGCAAAAAGGATGTATTACTGGGCAGGATCAAGCATTTACCAGACAAAACGTGGAAGCTCATTCGGCCCAGACCGACAAAAACCCAATACGTTGGACCTTATTACATTTGCAAAGGTGACGCTTCTTTCTCATTAGGCTGCTTCATTAGTCTTCACGTATTCCTTTCTTATGCTTTACCTCCAAGTCCCTTTACTTTGATTTGCCTGCCAAAAGTCCCTTCCTCATTTTGTACCAATAAAATTAAATCTAAAAACCGAAAATAAATGTAATATCTTGCCCTATTTGCCATGTTTCCTGCCTGTCACTTTGTACTCTTTTCTTTTGCTACATTTCCAAGTCATATTTGGATTAGGAGCGAATACTAAAGTGTGACCTTGCTTGTTACAGAGGTGGCTGTCGGGAAAGAGTGCCTGTACCCTGGGCACTGCACATTTGCATACTGCCAGGAAGAGATTGACGTTTGGACTCTGGAGCGCAAAGGGTTTATCTCCAGAGAACTGCTCTTTGATCCTTTCGGGACAAACTCCAACATCAGGTTGACTATCCCCAAGATCTTACAGGAGCATCACGGGATATTCATGTTTCTGTGCGGGGTGAGTTATTTGTTTAGTTTGTAAAGCAAAAAAACTAGTGCGACATCAGATAGTGTGGTCCAGGCTAGTATTTGGACAATTAAACATGTTTTATTATCTGTGCTTCAGCAAATTTAATTAGAAATAAAATAGGGGGTCTACATTAAAGTGCCAGGTCAGCTTTGAATTTAGTAGTTTCACATTAATATTTAAAGACCTGTGTGGGGATAGAGGGCTTTAAACACATAGTGCTTAAAGTGTAGAGGGTTTAAAGGTAATTGGACCGAGTCGTACAAAATCAGATTTAATATTTTCTAAAAAAAAAATTATTCTCACCACATTTAACATATGAGGTTCTATGCTTTGGGTCATCGGCTTTTCCTTCTATTTTCTCCACATTTCCCTCTTCCACAGCTCTGCCAGTTCTTTTTCGGATGTTGTTGGATACTGCCAGTGCAGTCGTTTGCATCTTGTTGTGAATCAGCTTTTCAAAACGACACACAGCAAAGTATCCAATTACTTTTCAATGTGGCCAGTGTGTTAAAAGGGCTATATCTCTCACACAGTTCTTTGTATATTCATGTGAAACTACTAAATTTAAAGGTCCCATCATGTGTAATTATTTTATTTTTACCTAGTCTCATTAGTAGCTGCCATACTGGTACAATCATTTATTTATATTTTCAACCCAACATTAAGTTAAAAAAGCTTAAATGTAATGTTATATGAATGTTTACCTACTGTTTGGCTGGTTTAATACTTATAACAAAAAAATTGTACTGTTGTTACTCATGTTACAGTAAAAAATGATCAATCCAGAGATATGCTTTGATTGTCTGCCCTGAATGTCTTTTATTTTGAAAAGATTTGCAACGCTTATGTTCTATATTTGAGTACATGCTGTTTGTTCTGCAGGTGTGCTTTGACCACAAACCCAGAATAATCAGCAAAACCAACAAAGATGACCCTTCACTTTGTTCTCATCCTGTGACGAAGCATGACTTTGAGGATCATAAGTAAGTTACTCAGCATTTCATAACTCTGGAATAATTTGTTTTATTACTTCAAAAAAAAAAAAACGTTAGCAGTATTTATGGACATTACTCTTGAATTTAGCACTAATAACATGAAGATATTTTGGATAGATGTGAGGATTTAAGATTAGGGAATTGATCAGTTTCTGAACATTATCGTCCAATTTGTCTTTTAGGTGCCTGGTCCACATTTTGAAGGAGAATACAGTGCGGTATTCCAAAATCAGACCCTTGAGTCCCCAGTCCCAACTGGATCTTTGTCGCCATGAAGTCCGCTACGGCTGCGTGAGAGAGGACGACTGCTTCTACGCCCACAGCCTCATCGAGCTGAAGGTCTGGATGATGCAGCATGAGCTCGGTGAGACTGCTCTTACAAGAGCTTCATCATATTGCATCGGAAATATGGCTGTTCCCTATTGCTTGCTTCTTCCCCACAAGTGTTATTCTAAACACTACATTTTCAACACGTTCGCTGCCAGATTTGATCATTTCTTTCTTTATTTTTTCAAATTTGTATCATACAGGTATCACGCATGAAAGTATTGTTCAGGAGGCAAAGAAGTTTTGGAATGCAACAGCATCATTACAGGGACCCCAGGTAAGAACTCAGGTTTCAGTCATTGACTGGTTGCTGCTGGGATTTCCTAATGTTTTGTCAGTGTCAGATTACCTTTAACCTTCTGGGTGCTTTTTTGCTCCTGTCACATTCTGACTCACTGTTTTCCACTGCAGTATAAAGTCCCGTACTTCTATGGAAACAGCACAGCCATGACTAGAAGTAGAGAGAAGTCAAACATATCTTAAAAGCAAAACGACCAAGTTATATATATATAAAAAAAAGCAAAAGCTGAATTTCTTAGATTCTTCATTTATTAATTTTTCAACATGTACAACATTTTTTACAAGTGCCTCCAGGCAATACTTGTAGGCAATACTGGAAAACAATTGTGGCTCTACACCCTGTAGATATTTTACCATTTACATTTTTGATTTATTTCCATACTTGTCTCCTGTCTGCTTTGTGTAAACACAGCCTGCAGCCCAGTTTAGTCTGGATTTTTGTCACAGCTGAGTAATTAATGGCTTACCGGTTGTGCAGAATAGAAAATATTTTTTCAGTTTGTTGCAGAATCTGGTCATTTTTGTCCAATTTTTAAATTAGGCACATAGAATAAAGTGATTTTAATACAATATCCCAATTTCAAGCTCACAGATGGTTGTTTTTCCTGGTAAAACTGAAAGTAAAACTATGATAAGGACTGTTAGGAAGTGAAAAAAAACAAACTAATCTCTGTGTTTACAGTTTCTGGCTCGGGTAAATGGTGCAATTTTGATGATTTAAAAGTAAATACTATGCCTTTTAAACCTGCTGGAGGGTTTGTGGGTTCAGAGAGTCAATCTAGTTTTCAATTGACACCAATATAATATGCATTTCTATGTTAACAATTAATTTCAAGGGAATACAATCTGTTGTCTGCCAAATATATACATTTATATACGTATATATTTCATTGGAGGACTGCTAAATGTAGATTTTGGGCTGGATTAAGGCAGGAGTTGTTGCGTGTCATCAGTGCGCTATTTCAGCATAAATGGGTGATTAAAGAAAGCTTTTTACTACTTAGTTGGTGTAATGTCCTTTAATCTTGTTTCACCGATGCAGCAAACAATCAATCGCAGCTCTTAACCAGTCCTTTTAATCTTATTAGCAGCTCTCCAATCCACAGAGGAGGTTCGGGCCTCCCAATCTGAAGATGATGTTTGTTTGTGGCCAGTGCTGGAGGAATGGCCAGCTAAGTGAAGCTGACAAAAACAAGAAGTATTGCTCAGCCAAGGCAAGACACACGTAAGTATTTAGAGGTCTTTGCAGATTTTTTTTTTTTAAAATGGAGGGGTGGGGGATCCATCGCCACTAAGTCAACCTATCTTTCTGTGTCAGGTGGGCAAAGGACAGGCGGGTAGTGCTCGTAAGTTCCAATGAAAGGAAAAAGTGGACGACAGTAAGACCACTGCCAACCAAAAAACCCATCCCATCTCAGTTTGAGGTACGTGTTCAGCATTAGTTCTATTTGTTCTTTGTGTTTCCAGTGGAAACAAATTTGCAGCGTGTTGCTCACGAATGTTTTTTAATCTCTGTTAGATTTGCATGCACGTGACAGCTGGCAAGAAGTGTCAGTACATTGGGAATTGCACATTTGCTCACAGCGTAGAAGAAAGGGACCTTTGGACCTACATGAAGGAAAACAACAGTGAGTTTTGTCGAGGAGATTGGCTCCGTTACTCGGTAGAATTTAATCAGTATGCCACGAAGCGCGCTCATTTTTATCCCCTCATTTAGTTCCAGATATGGATCAGCTTTATGAGCAGTGGCTGCAGTCTCAGAAGCCTGGCTGGGGCGAGGAGACTTCCAGTAACTCAGTCAGGGAGAACGGCAAACAGATCCACATGCCAACAGACTACGCTGAGGAAGTGGTGAGCAGATACGACATGGTACTTTTTTCTGCTTGTATACACGAGGTTTATGAATTTAGTTTGGACTATATGCCGAGGAAAGATGCTGTGAAATTAAATGCTGTTTCTTAGTTTGTAGTTTTGTCATCTATTTAGTATTTTTGTTAGATAAATTCATGTTGTGTTGCTTTTGCAGATCATCATTTAGCTGTCTGTTGATGCAGTAAAAAATTATTTGTGCCTAATGATTAAACGGCATGAGCATTTTGATGAAATATAGTTTCGGTTTAGTTATTTGCTGAGTGATTAAACAGCAATAAGAAACAGATGGTAATTAGTCATTTGTGTAAATGAAATTTCTGTGTCTTTGCAGGCTGGCAATCACTGTTGGCTCTGTGGTAAAAACTGCAACAGTGAGAAGCAGTGGCAGCAGCATATCACTTCAGAAAAACACAAAGACAGAGTTTTCAACTCTGAGGATGATCAGAACTGCTGGCAGTATCGATTTCCCACAGGCACTTTCAAAGTTTGTGAGAGGTAAGATTCTCAAACGGCATACGGTATGTCGCCGGTTACCAGTAGTTTGTGATGGCTGACGTGCTGTCTTGTGTTTTGACAGGTTCCTCAAAGGCACGTGCACAGAGGATGACTTGTGTAAGCTGGCACACGGGGAGCAGGAGCTAAAAGAGTGGATGGAGCGCAGGGAATTCCTTTTGATGAAACTTGCCAAAGCCAAAAAAGACCATCTTATAGCACCAAATGACAATGACTTTGGGAAATACAGTTTTCTGCTTAAAGATATTAAGTAATGATGATGTGATGACAATATTCATGCTCACTTGCAATTAATGCAGTATTCAAACAGTCTTGAGTCAGGTCATCCTTGAGGGCCTCTGAGGCGCAAAGGAAATTTGCCTGATCACAGCATGATTTTAAAAGGGGGGCATTCAGGACCGGGGCCCTCTGATTGGTGGCTGGTTTTCTCTGATCGGAACTACTGGGAGTGTTATCATTAATAGCAAATACTGAGTGTAAGCCACCTGACGCTTTGCTATGCACCATTCAGTAGAGTACCTGAATGTGGTGATTCAAATAGCATGTGTAAAACCTTGATCAGAGACATGTTCAGATACTTACAGACCTTAAAACAAATTTCTTTTCACAAACCGTTTGTATATGTTAATGACCTTTACCGTTTTAAGTATGGGGATACTTAAATTGAGAATTCAGTTGACATTCTTTTATTTTAATCAGTCAACATACTGTAGGTCATTATCACTTTCCATTTATCTAATAGTGTTACCAGTGTAATGGGCACACACCAAATAAAGCTTCTTTTTTTAAATCTGTACTGAAACTGATGTTTTTTATTAGGTATACACCAGTAAAAGGTGAGGTATAAGCACTCAGATGCTTACTAAAGTAGTGCAAGAATGTATTTCTGGTATGCTCGACTGGGATTTAAGCCATTTATTTCATATTTTATACAGTTGGGTAATTCAATCTATGCTTGACATTTCATAAGCCTGTGTGTTTAGGGTGGTAAACGTCAATTTGTAAACTAACAGCTGTCTCCTTGGCGTAAAACCTTTACTACAGAACTGTGAGCGCACAAAAGTACAAGGATTGAAAGCACAGAACTCCGGTACATGTGATTCTGGAAGTATCGCCTAGTTTGTGCAGAAATATATTCTTATTTTTATATTTATGTAACAGGATTTCTGCCTCAACGTGTCAGTCTGGTTGCAGTACGTATAAATATTTAGACCCGGCTTTATAGCAGAGAAGAAAAGAGTACTGGAAAATCAAACTTTAAATATTTCTTGAACTATCCAGCATATTAGATTTGCTCTGAAGGAACACTGGATCATTGCAGAGGTGATGCTACTGGTATAACCTGGCAAGATGTTTCCCCTATGCAATGGCAGAACAGTTGTGGAGGTAACAAATAAACAGGAGGTGGCAGGACCTTTGTCTTACGGTGGATAACTGGTGTTTTAACCATGTGTTTAATCATCCTGATATGGAGCTACACAGCTATAAATCCAAAATTCAGGCCTACAGCTCCACTTCCCTGCAGGATTGACCTCAACAGTGTAGGAGTCAAGTGGGAGGTAACTTATGTCATTGATTAAGCATCACTCTTCACAGTGTAAATACCGTAAGCACAAAGTCTTTGTCGCTCTTGCATCCTACCTCCGAGACACGAGCGTGGCATCCAGAAAAAAAAACAGGTTGTGTGTCCTTTTGGGGCACTTTTGCATCAGTCAAGAATCACTTCATTACCGCATACCCAGCTGCGACGGGAGCCGCGTTTTCCATCCACGTCTCTGAATTCAGGCCAGCACCTGCTGCAGGTCCTCCACCTCCAGCTTCCACATCCGCCTGTGGAGCGCGGCGAGCTCCGAGAGGTCTGCCATCTTCACTGCACGGATCACCGGCTCCGGGGAGACGGCGTGGATGACACCCATCACCATGACATATTTGCCTGCAACACAACAGCAGCAGCAGGTGGTCAATTGTTCCGCTGACAGAGGATCCGAGGGAGCGAGGACGGTGATGCACAGAGACGTGGCTGCTGCCTGCCACAGATCAAGATATTCCTGTGCAGTCATTAATTCTAGGCCTAATGCTGCTCTCTCAGGCGAACACTGTGTGATTCTCTATGCTGACTGTGGAAAGTGTTCCACGTTAATTAACCAGAAATATCATGAATTGAATGGCACACTGCTGTAGTGTGGTTTCAACATTACACAGCAATACACTATTGTACAAACCAAAAGGATTCCATTAATAAACTCCTTTTATTTAGTCACACTACAGCAATGCGTCACATTTCAAGCTTGTGAATTTGCAGTGTTTCTTTTAGTGTTTAACTCAAACAACTGTTGGTTCCTGCTTTTGCACATCGTGGATCAGTGATATTGATCCTGCAGGACGTGTTATTAATTGTAAAGGGACAGTTTTTCCTGCTATGAGTCAAAATATATTTCGCAGAAAAACATTTATAGATTGATCACTGGTTTCTTCCTTTGTTTTATAGCTTCTTAATAGCATGCTTGGAATGAATTTAAAGGGAAATATTGATTGATTCTCTGTAAGTAGATTCTATAATACATGTCTATAGACTGTTGCAGAATTTTCCGGTTTTTAAAAATGAATGGAAAAATCCACTTTTTTTCCCCCTCTGCATCAACAACATAAGAAACAGAAATATTTCAAAAGAAACAGAAGCTCCACAAACCTGAAACAGAACTGCCGTCTTCCACTTGCCCATGTTTAACTGGTTGAAACACAGCAGTTGTTGAATTGGATGAATTTACTCGGTTTAGCATCGAATAAAAGCAGTCTGGGTCTTTTCTGTTGATACATCTCTGATCTTTTACTAGTTGCACTAGTGTGGAGCCTCAGATATTCTTAAACACAGTATTATTTGCTTTCATTGCTGTTTGTTGAGCAGAACAAGAAATTTGGTGACATCAGCTTAGAATACTGAGATTAGAATCAAACCGATACAGGATTTTTAGGGCCGATGCTGATTACTGATTTTTAGAGAGTGGAAAAATCCTATATTGATGCATCACTATTGGTATCAGTATGAATCAATATTCTTTATATAAATATACATACATATGTTAGAGCCACATCGAGAATGGAAATTAATGAAGTCATTGTTTATTAACTTTATAGAAATATATTTCACAAACTAGTTAACAGCTTATCATGAAGACACCACTCGACTCTGCACCACTAACTGCTCAGCTGTGATACTTAATGGCAATTCATGCTTTCCGCAACGGTACACGTGGTTTTACATTTTGTCGTCCACCTATATCTGCCAGGGTCTGCACGGATCCCTATGCATACATCTGTGTGCAGCCCAAACTTTGTAACCATGCGACCTGTCCACACTGCAAGAGCCCTAACTGCACATGCACGAGGAAAACAAATGGAGCTTACAACAAACAGAGAAGACACTGTACAAGGAGATTCTCAGTTATCCACAGCATTACAATGCATCATTAAAAGAGCTGTAATTGACTTCTGGACTTTGGAGGAGCTTTAATTTGTACATGGCTTCATTTAATGGAGCACAACCACAGTGGAAAGTTCCAATTTCTCCAGTAATCTTATTCTATGTCTGCCCACTGTGCCCAGCACACCTCAGGAATAATCACATTGATACAGTGCTATGGCCCAATCTGTATCCAGCTACTGTATCCTTTAAAAAGAGCTAAGTTACAGCCTTTCAGAAACATGCACAGGAGCCCCGTGTGTTTTTGTGTTTTATAAATAATAATAATAATAATGCATTGGTTTTATATTGCGCTTTTCTGTCTTTTTGGATACTCAAAGACGCTTTACATTGCATTATTCATTCACTCCATACTCGATGGTGGTAAGCTACGTATGTAACCACAGCTGCCCTGGGGTAGACTGATGGAAGTGAGCCATCGGCCCTTCCGACCACCACCAACCACTCACTCTCACACTGCATTCACCCAGGAAGGAAAGGAGGGGCAATGCAACTGTCTGCACAGCAAACTGACCTATTGTAGTTACTTTCTGCACACATGAACATGCAAAGTGTGTATTGGCCCCTTACTCTGCTACATGTTAGAGACATCTGACATGGCCCCAAAAATCCAGTATCTGTTTGATTCTGATCTCAGTATCATAACCTGATGTCACCAAATTCCTTGTTCTGTTCATGAGAAACACTAAAGCAAACGATATTCTGTTTGAGGATATCTGCAGATCCACACAAAAACTGGAATATTTGACATTTTTCCTTGAAGAGACCCCTGCCCAAGGATCTCTTAGTTTGTACCAGTTCATGCGGTACTAAAAGATCAGCGATATATCAAGAGTTGAAAACAGAATGCTTTTTTCTAAGACAATACAAAACCAGGTAAATTCATCTAATTCTACCAGTGCTGTATTTTGACCAGTTAAACATGGGCAATCTGAAGGCAACAGTTCTGTTTAGGATTTCTGAAACTTGTTTCTTTTCAGCTTCTCTTGTGTTGTTGATGGAGAGGGGAAAAATGTAAAACGAGAAAACTTCTGCAACAGTCTATAGACTTTTATTATAGCATCTACTTACAGAGAATCCAGTCAAGAAATGTTCTCTTTTAATCTCATTCTGAATGTGGTATTAAGAAGCTACAAAACAAAGGTAGAATTAGTGATCAAATTACTGCTGGATGGCACTATCTTTAAATTACTCTAAGTAAGGTTATATTCTGTAAAAGAAAAAGTTTTCATCTTGTTGTATGTCAAACACATAAGCCTATACAAATCTGTGACAGGACAATAATAGCTGGTAGTATCAGCCAAGTAATCTATTGTTTGGGGTCTAATTGTGATAATCATTTTTCAAGTATATCACTCAAGTATGTTATATATGTAAGCATACAAATGTGCAGAGTCATTGATAATAAAAGCAGTTGTTAGCTACATCCCTCTGTGCTGTCTTAGAAAACTAATTAGTGATACCACACTGAAACAACACCTCAATCAGTCTCTTGTAATTAAAGCATCAGAAACAGCTTCAGACGTAGTAACTCACCTTGAGACAAACATGGTTTCCCTTTGGGGATGTTGTTGACGCCCTGGACAGTGAAGGTCCCCGTCTCATCCATCAGCAGCACTGTGTTTCTGTCCAGCTGGGCTTCCAGGACAGTCCCCTGCATCCACACCAGAGACACCAGCAGAGAGCGACCCCTGCCCAGCCTCAGGACAAAACCCTCCCCGGTGTCAGCGGAGCTCCGGTTCCCCGCCGCCCTCAGCTGGGCCGACAACACTTTAACGGGCAGAGGACGTTTCTTTTCTGTTTTCTCCAGGTTGGACATCACTCCAGACAGCTGCTGCTGCCTTCACACGGTGGTCCACAGCTGGAAAAGTTTTCATTTCCCGCCAAGCGGAAAATTAACCGGAACTTGTGGGCGTGTGTTTCCGGTAGGTCCGACTCGGAAAAGTTCCGGGTGCGAATTTCTTTAAATACAGAATAAATAAAATAAATAAATAAAAATTAACTAATAAATAAACCGTGCACTAAGAATCACACCATCACCATCATTTAGCCACCATACTGTTAAAAGTTCAGATTTCACTTTTTTTACTACCTGACAGAACAGTAACTGTAGTAAAGTCACATTTTGGTAACTTTTGCAAGCCATTGCTTTAAACAAAACTTTAAATTGACTTTAAATTTGGCTGCAATTCATATGTTTCTGTTTTAACAGTTGGGAGATTCAATTCAAATTGATAAATATAAGACCAAATCATGAAATACATTTAGGATTTTTAAAACTGAATTTACCTTAACAATAGTTTGTACATTTGGATTACATAATTGAATGTCTCCGATATATAGAATAATCTGTGCTGTATCAGTATTTTAATGGAATAATCTGTGCAATATTAATTGCACGTGGAATATCACTAATTTAAAATATCCATATTTTCCACTCATTGAAGATCTGTGCAAAATTATTATTTTCCACATTCAGAAAAATGTGTGAAATGTCCAGTTGTTGTTGTTTTTTTTACATGTATAAGAATACGTACAATATCAACAGCACTTATATATATGTATATGCATATTTCTTGTTTGTATTTTTACTGATGTTTCCTATTATTTTCTCTATTTCCTTTGCTGCTGCAACACTACAATTTTTCCTGCTGTAACAATAAAGGATTAACTTATTTTATCTTCCAACACCCACAAACACAATGAATGGCAACAACTTTATACTAATTGAAAATACAACCAACCAAATTGGCTGCTCTTGTCATAATACACTGCTGTGTTTATTAATCTGCCATGTTGCGTTGAAGTAATAAAATAATTAACACTGAATGCAGTGCAGCTCTAGTCATGACAATAATCTTGATAAATGAGTTTATTACCACGATTTATGCAACTCTCCCCGAAAGTGACAAGAGAAATAAGTCACTTTGGAATACTTGATGAGTGTGGTTTGTAAGTCTGGCTTCATTTCCTCCATTCAGCATGCAGCTTTTAGCCACAGCACATGTGGGATTCTTACAAATGGAGTGTCAAAAAGTTCTATGGTCTGAGACTAAAATCCAGCTTTTTCTGCAGCTGCCTAATACAAGGCAAACACCTCACATCACAGCAGGGCTAATAGGTAAACACTGAAATCCTGCTGCAGTCAGCAAGGAAGCTGCTATTTGGAAGATTTATTTTACAGCAAGACAATGACCCAAAACGAAAAGCCCAAACCACACAGGAACGACTTTAAAGTCCTGGGGTGGCCGATTCCAAATCTCAATCTAATCCACAATTTGTGGCAGGACCTGAAAATCGTTGTTCATTCACTGCTGCTATGAGACGAGACAGTTGGAGAGGATTCACCAAAACAAATTGGAAGAAAAATAACACAGACAAGGTTTGGGTTAGCGCTGCAGAGAAAAGACAAACAACAATGACCTGGTGTGTTCATTTCATTAAATAATTTTTATTTCTTTAAGAATAACTGAAGAAAAGTGTTAGCAATTTCTGTACAATTTTTTTCATGGTTTTCCCTTGGATTTGCTGAAAATCTTGAATGATCAACAGGGCTGAGAAATGTTATGCTGCCACATAGTGCACTTTTAACCTAAAAAGAATATGATTAGTCCACAGGCATCCGTCAGTTTCCTTCGAATACATATTCCAAGAAGTTCCTTAAGCCTCACAGTTGACTCCAGTTTCATTTTTTCATTGGCTCCTCCTCTCAATCCCAGTTCATCATTGTCAAAAAAAGAGGCACATTAGAAATACTGCCATTTTCCAAGGACTGTGTCTTTGATTGCATCGACAAACTGTGCAGGCACCCAGTAGACCCAATATTGAGAAGCTTCCGTCGGACCCAATTGAAAAGCCTAGAAAAGTGAAAGATAAACTGGTTTAGTGCATCGAGTTGTTTCAGATTAGATCCCCACATTTTAGTTTAGTAGACTTGAAATGTCAGTCTAGAATACAGACGTCTGTACGTACTAAATAAGATCCAACCATGAAAAACAGGATCTGCTTTCTCCAATGTTACATGCACATGTGCTGCAGGGCAAAGCTCACGTAATACGCACTGTTCAGAAAGCTGGATAGTAATGTATACTGTGGGTGATATACATATAAACTGCCTCTCCTAAAACCTTTCAATCACAACATTGTGCTTCACTAAATAACAGCTGTTCTGCAACATGACATACAGCTGCTGAAAAACCTCCAACCTTCTTATTTTCACTCTCAAGTAAACAAAGTGGATTCCCAATAACCAATGCCTGACCTACAACTGCGGAACAAAGAGCTCCTCACCTATTTACATTTTAAATCATCCCATTAGAGCAGGAGGAACACACTCCCAGCAAGCTGCTAGCATCTCATTTCGTCTTTGAGCCAAACCATTAAAACACAAAGCAGCGCCGTTTTGCAATACGTTCTAACATCTCTGCTCTGTAGGTGCAACGAAACACGGATGTGGATCGATTATACATGCTGTGACGAGGTGGTAATGAATCTAAACAACCACTCAGGCGTGCTCAGATATGAACTACATGATCAACACTTTGATTGAATGCACTTATAGAAAGATTAATTCCCATCAATGCACAAAGCACCAGGATACCGATATGAGATATAGGATGCAATTACAGCAATCTGAGGACCTCCTTTCAGTAACGCACCCAGTTCAAAAACACATCAATAAGAACATTATGACACACAGCTTTTAAACGACTGAATAAGATCTTGATCTTGTCGAGACTACCTGATTCAATTACGCTACATGTCCCAGAAGTTCCGTCTCAGACAGTGAGGAACACAAGAGCCCTTAGACATAAAGGTTAATGTAAAGAAGTCACTGACATTTCCCGCTCCACTGCAGAGCCCAAAACAGCAAACAAAGACTTCATCACTCTGATGCTCACATCCTCCAGTGACTTCAGTGAGCGTCTACACCAGCTGTTTACCTACACAGAAGACCTTTTGCGCATTAAATATACATTAAACTGTACTACTGTGCTCCTGTGCCTTTTCTCCAGACAAACATCGCATGAACTTTGCGTTCCCAGCGTCGTGACCCGTATGCATAATCCGCCTTGACCTCAGAGCATTTGGCATTTGGGTTTTTTTCATAAAACAGACAAGTCGGACAACAGTTACCATCATGTGATAGTCCTCATGGCCTTCGATGGGTTCAGACACTACGTTTTTAATGGAGCCCATTGGGACTTTCTCCGTTCTCTCTGTAAGAAGAGAACACACAAGCAAGAAGAAATATTTAATCATCTGTATCTTTGTGTTGCGAAGAATTTTGCAAAAAAAAAAAAAAAGAAAAAAGTAGGCCAGCTGGATTCTCACCTTTTGTCCCGATCCACAACTGATCTTGCTCCAGTTTGAATGTGAGTCTAACTTTTCCTCCGGATTTGTTAAACATACCGGATAAAGGCACAGTTGGTAATCGTTCCTGTGAGGACGACAAGGGAACTCTCTTTGCTATCATACAACATATCATAAATGATCTATACATTCAGGTAACAACAGCCAATATGACATGACCTCCCTTCATCTTCTCTCACCTTTGTTCCTTTAATAGCCGTCATGATGTCATCTGGTTTACCCTTGTCCAAAACCTTCCTGTGTTGCTGAAATAACAGGGCAGCTTTAAAAATCACCAGAACTCAACAGAAAACATGAGACAGTTATCTCCAGTCACGCGTGCCATCTTACCTTTTGCCTGCATAAAGGCTCTTTCTTGTTTTCTTCGGCTTTAACTTCCTGCTGAATGACCTCTTTGGGTGTGTTAACAGCTAATACATCATTTATTGTGGATCCTACCACCATTATTTTTGCACCATTTGTAACCCTTATTTCGCGTAGCGTCTTGTCCTCTGGAAGCAATCCTTTGTACATCACTTTCTGCATTGCCGGTGGAAGACCTGAAAAGACGAGCCACAAAGATCTTAATGTTCGCGATCACTGAGAGCATCCACCATACCATTCAGTGACAGGATAGCGCTTACCAGTGAGTGAATGGATCCTCTCTTTTAGTTTGGCTCCGGTGCTGTCAACAGGAATTTTCAGATCGTATTTATTCTTGTTCCAGATGATCTTCAAGTCCACCGTTTCCTGCTGGTCGTCCGCGTCGTCCCCATTGCTAATACTAGAGTCCTGAGTTGTGGCGTTTCCTGCATCTGTGTGAGACGTAGCTTCTTCGTCACCTTTCCCGACGTCTTCACTTAGTGGTTCAGCTTCTTTTGGCTTTGCCTCAGTTTCCATTATGACTTCTTCACTTCCTGAAAGAGCATGAAATTTATATCCATTAAATGGCGTACACCTAATTAATCAGCATGTATGGGTTGTTTTTTGTGCCACAGCTACTTTTATGTATAGAGCAGTGTATAGTCTGGGTTTCTAGGAATGGTATCTGTTCTTCTTTCCATTTCCAACCACAAAGAAATACTGCCCAGTTCTGCCAGTTAAGCCTCTGAAAGTGAAATTTAAATTTGCGACTATTTACACAAATAACCCTGCAACACAGTGGAAAGGCCATTATTGCATAAAACAGGACTGTAGAGACCAATGCAACACAATAACAGGATAAAAGTATTTCTACATGTAGAAAAGGTGCAGGCTGAAGATTTAGAACGTTTCCCTTTTACAATAGACAAAGTTTTGGTATTAAAAGTCACACCAGACAGCATTTTTATAATCCACACTGAAGCCAAAATGCCATTTTTGATAAAACATTTCATACTTACATACATAATACAATTATTTTAAATATACATTTCTTATATTAGTACACACCACTGTTTTATCGTGGCAGGGGACCGCCTTGCC
>OMNN01029290.1:0-12608 GCA_900302755.1 Chromis chromis
TTGATTAACGTGTAGCTGCCAGCAGGGAGAGAGGTGAAGGCTAATGAGCAGAGTTGGCCAGAGGACATTTCTAGCACAGTAAGGACTGTTTGCATCAGATTATAGGCTTGGAAACAGCATCCTCTTGCATACATTCTCAACATCGTATATGCACACATTCTGTTGACAGGTACTTCAGTCAGAAGAAACACTAAAACATGAGTTTTTCTTTAAAAAGCAGTGTCAGATATTTGAAGACAGCATCGATCAGTCCTGAGCACAGTGGATGTTAATGAACTTGAAACTAGGGCTGTAACAGAATCAGAGTTTCACTGTGGAATTATTGTGGCCACAAAGAATTCACAATAACAATATTATTGCAATACCTCTAGTAAAAAAAATGCTATCAGACAAATGTATCTACTTTAGTAAGGATGGTACAATAACTACAATACAATAACTGTGCTGTATGTTGTTCCTATATTTGAGTGTCAACCAGATAGTTACTGGAGCTGGATTATTCATAATATCATATACGTATTACTAACAATACATCATTATTTCATTTTTAAATATTCAGGTTATCATCAATACCAGGATAATGCCACACCCCTTCTTGAAACAAATATTACCACAAGCACAACAACAAACAGAAAAGTAGCCGTTAATGAATCAATGCATTTATGTGGATGTCATACACTCACAAAGCAAGAGGCTACACACACAAAATGGATACTGTGATCCCTTTAATATAAAAAAAAATGCTTCAGGATCCAGAGTAATCACTCTACTCCACTGACCTTCAGTATCATGGAAGATACCTTATTAATTAAACACTCTTTCACCCAGAGGGGACCCCTAACTGTACCTCAGAACAGGGTCATGTACTGGCCAAGTCAGAGAAAAATCCAATATGTCAGGGACTGGTGGAAGGTCATCAGGTAAATCCCCTGAGGGTTCACATCCACGTGAAGTGATGCTAGTGATTCATTTCTTCTGATGAATTCATATATCTGGTTTGTGCCACGGTGGTACTGTCAAGTCACATATATCTACTTGTACATCTCAATGTCACATATGCCAAGAAATGTTCTCCTTCCTACTGTGTTTCAACATCTACCCACTGTCCATGTATGTTAGTGTCTCTTTCCCACATGTGGTCCTGCACATGAGTCTGTCAGGCTTTACACTGGGATCACATCACGTGTCTTTATAGCTTTTACAGGATCTAGTCAACTGATGATTAGCTTAGTTTAGGCCTGATATGTGCACAATAGACACCTTATCAGTAACAATAAAAGAACTGTTTAACTGTCTTACTTAAATGCATTAGCTGCAAACTGCACAGACAACAAAGCACAGAGTTTAGTTGCTGAACAAACTCCAAGTGTGCTCCCTCCCTGGAAAACGAGTGCTGTAGGGTGTTTCATTTGGTCAAAGGGGTTAAATTTAAAGTAAGTTGTTAAATTCTCCCTGTCCTTATTAAAAATGGGTCATTAAAATAATTAATAATTACCAACACTGACTTAAATGAATCATTCCATGTGATAAATTTTTTCAGCTCTGTTACCCAGCATTAGCTTGGCTTAGCGTAACAACTGGGAAAAGGTCACAGTGATTGGTCACTCCAGAGAACACATCTCCAATGCTCTGAGGTCCAGTGGCAGCATGCTTTACACCACTGCATCCCAGCTCCTGAGAGAGACCCATTCTTTCACTAATGTTTGTAGAAGCAGTCTGCATGCCTAGGTGCTGGATTTTATACACCTGTGGCCATGGAAGTGATTGGAACACCTGAATTCAATAATTTGGAGGGGTGGGCCAATACTTTTGGCAATATAGTGTAGTATACAGGATTCAGATTCAGCTCTTAGCTCAGTATGACCAAATGTACTGTGTTTTGCCCTCTGTAGGGCAGATTTCTGATGTCATGCACTTTCATTTAAGATCTTGCAGAGTTCTTAGGAGTGTGCTTGCCATCCCTGATTAGCTCCTTTCTGAGCTGACTGCCCTTTTTGAAATCACTCAATATGTATCTGGTCTTTTGTAAATTGAGCCCGAGGCTGCAGCTCACTGTGCACCACTGGTAGAACTTCTCTACCTTTATTTCTCAACTGTCAGAGCTGATTTATGCTCAGGAGCATCTGTCACAGACTCTTAGCCTCATTCACAACATTACACTCTAATATGAATCTCAATCTAATTGTGAGCTCGTATGTAAAGAAAGGCAGCTGGTTAGATGGCGTTCAGCCGCCAGAAAAACCCCCTAATCCAGAAATATTACTATCTTCAGCATATTTTTTATGACATGCTGGTAAAAAGTAAATGGCCTTCTTCCGCACTGCAGAGGGCAGAGATTAAAATAAAAAGGAAGTTGTAGGAGCCACTTAACACACAAACACTTCACTTCAACAACATGAAGAGAACGGAGAAACAAAAACAAGCACCAGGAAAGGTAATTGCAGTATAAATCGCAGCCAAAGAAACAGAGAGCAAACACAAAGCAGTCTAGTCTAGCCAAATATTTTCCCAAACAGAAAATAAAGACATGTTTGAAATTAATATTATGATCCTTATGAATTCAAGGCACCAAATGAGAACTGTGTGGTGCTGTAAAAGGAAACGGGTTCTACATTTAGCTCCTGTAACACTGGCACAGACCCTCAAACAGTGAGGTATTGCTATTTTCACAACCATTAGTCACTTTCAGATTTACACCAGCAGGGTGCCGGTAGTGGAAACGTATCCATTTGATATTCACAACCCATTTGCTTACACAGTTGTTGGCTGACAAAGTTTATTGATTGGATTTTATGTGTAGCAACTACTTTTCCTTTTAGTCAAATTAGTAGAAGTAGATTACATCAATCCCGCTGATGTCGGCTGGATAATTCATATCTTAATTGACAGAAAAACAATTTACATTTGCTAATGGCTTTTCCAAATGGATTTCTGTGTGCATTTGACTGCATTAGCTCTGCCTTCGCCCTGTATAGGGTCTGTGGAACGCCAACAAGGGAGCAGCACAGCTCCCCTTCATGCATTTAAAGGCTGACAGTTGACCTGTCATGAAATTTTACCTCAACTAATGAACTGGTTAATTCCACTTAAACGCTTTATGGCATGTTTTTGCTTTCAAATAAACAGCAGCTTTATAAGGGGCGATACATCAGCTCTGTCACTGATTACAGATGATCTGTTTTTGCTGCTTCCTACACTGATGCCGTAAAACACCTTGCGCGCTGGAAACATCTGCAGCTGTAGCGTTTTATGGATCCCGTGTATAGATTGTAGAGATGCTGTTTTTTTTTTCTTCTCCTGCCCAGTAAAGGTTCAGGAGAGATGCTGTATCCTCCACGGACTGAAGCAAAGCAGCTGTGAAGGCGATGGTGATCAGACCTGACAGGTAAAATATGAGCCCGCTGACCTTAACTCCAGCGTTATGAAGGGCACACACACTCAAAAAGAAGCGTGTGTGTCTTTGTGTCCATGTGTGTAGGCGTGTGTTCGCATTAGACATGCATAAGCCACATCAAAGTTTGCAGGCGAAAAAAAAAGGCTTAGTGTTTGCGCTTGTGTGGGTTAAGCATTCATATTCATATGTCTCAGTGGGTGCACACAGTGATACATTAGCAGAATAGTCAGGTGTATATATATGCACTTAATTCACTTTTGTGTCTCACTGCGAGGGGCACACCTCCTCTTCCGCTCCATCACTCAGCAGCCAAAGCTTTCAGTTAGCTCCTCAGCTCTAATTAACTGCCAAGATATGAATGCGCTAATCTGGGCTTTAAATCTTCAGTTCCACCGACAAAAGCTTTTACAGGCTGTCACAGCTGCATGATAAACAGCAGGGCTGCTTTCTCGCCTAGTGGACACAGTGCCATCTAGGGACCAGGTCTGGCAGCTCAGGATTTTTTCCTCTGGAGGGTATTTATTTTCATGCATGCATAATCAAAATGCATGTCATGGCATAGGGCAGTAAAAGTCTTATGTTTTTTTTTAAAGACGACCACAAGCACCAAAATCTATTTGAGCATATTGTTAACATGTATCTTCCCTGTGTTTTTAATTTTTACTGACACTCAAGTAATATTAGCATAACTTTGAATGGATTATCACTGAAGTGGAACAAAATTTGAAAAATTCAAGCAGGCTATAGTTTCCCTCAGATGAGACCGGGCTGCAAAATACAGGAGCGAGCCTGAGCTGCACACAAAACACTGTTGCTCTGCAGTCGAGAGCATCAACAGGCTTGTGAGGGTAGAGACAGCGAAAGTGTTATGCCAGTGGTGGGTGCATGAGTACGTGGGTGCACATTTATACTGTATGTCTGCGTCTCCATCTGTATGTGTCAGTGAGTGATGTTCAAAACTGTGTGCGAATGTGTGTGTGTGCTGTATCCACTACCGAGGGAGACAGGCCTCCTATCCAAGCTTGACAGTGTGATTGGATCCAGTGAGAATCCCAATGAAGCAATAAGTATCTCAGCGTCAGCTCAGCTCCCTGGGGCCCCCGCACAGCCCACAGGCCCGGCCCCAGCCCTGCCTGTTCAGACCAGATGGAAGGCGAGGCGGGATGGGATCTGGGAATGAAAAAAAAAAAAGGCAAGTGAACTTCAAACCCGTTCAGCTTCTGTGAAGGTGACTGCAGCAAGACCTGCGGTAAAATATGATAAGTGATGGAGGCAGATAATTGTTGATGCTGTCTAAAGTGGTGGTGATGGGGGTGCTGAGTGCTGCTCAGATCAAATATGCTTTGAGCTCAGCTTGAGTTTACAATGGTTTGGAAACATGCGTGACACTAATTGACAAAAACAAGCATTTTTATCATGTTTGTCAAAAAACTCATTTTCACTCTTTTTTACATACCTGCAAAAGACAAGTGTTGGTTGCTTGTAAAGCTGACTTCCGTACGCATAACGCACAGATTCAATACTGAATTCCACATGAGTCCTTGCGTCTTAAGCCAACCGGTTGTAGCAAACAACAATCTGTTTTTAATTGAGCTGACGGGTTATATAAAACTTTAAAAACATCCAGCTGTTTGTTTTGGACGGCTCTTACCTCAGTGCTGGCAGGTATAAAACAGGAGGTGCAAAGAAACACAAACAACAATAGGAGTGGTTGCACCAGCCAATTGTAAATCTAATAACAGGTTAAATTTAGAATTGTTGGTGACAACCGGCTAGTTTTAATCCGGTGGTTTATTAAATTGTGTTGCACCATTAAAACCTAAAGATTCCCTTTGATGAAAATCAAGTGTTTACCTTGTTAAAATGTCCATATGGTGTTTTTTATATGCTGGAACACATCTCATGATTAAAATAAGTAGTCAGCACCACAGCAGAGCATTTCCACTTTGAAACTGCAGATGACAGTCTCAATAACATAGATTTTAACAGCCAGGTTTCATATGTAATAAACCTGAAAACCCAATCCTTTCTGTTTAATTATTGTTCTTCAGAGCCAGTTTCCACTTTGATCATGTATTGCTGAATTAGTCCAATGTTAGAACTCGCGATTGTGCAGCATAGAGTAGTTATAAAGTGGTAGTGCAGAAATGTAGGTGAGCTGGTGAGCTCGAGCAGCAGAAAGTGGTGAAGGGCGGTTGAAGAAAGAGGCTGGGACTGCATAGTTCTGCACATTCTAGAAGAAGCAACGGTGTAGTAGAGTTACATCCGAGCCATTTTAAGTAAGGAAGGGATTCTTTTGATGGAAAAAAAAAAATCGAAATATGAAGCTTTGATACACAGAGAGGAGATTTACAGGTGAAATCAATGACCAGAGCGGGACCTTAATGTGAGCTTGTGTATAAAATGCATATCAAGTCAGTGCTGAAGTCATTGCTATTTTACATCATGCTATTAAAGGTAAATATTTATGTCTGTCCTCACTACATACTGAACACCTTGGAGCCAGCGTGCAGCAGCAAGTGGATCAATTATCCTCAGTTTTGATACACAGAGCTGAATTTTGGGGGGGTTTAATCAATAACTGGAGAGCGAGTCCAATCAAAATGTAAACAGAAGCTGCACAAGTGCTACAAAATGTGGTTTTAGTGGCTAAAATGAAATGTAACTACTAATCCTTGGCAAATGTATTTGTATAATAATTATAGTAGGGATAATACATTTCATTTATAGGCTGCTTTTCAGGGTACTCATCTTTATATGAATTAGAAAAGGTCACAGAAAACAACAAATTCAAACTGTAAGCTGTAACGCACAACATTTGTCACACATTACAAGCAGAAAAGGTGAGTTTCTAGCAGTGATTTGAACATGGACAGATCGATGCAGTCCCAGATGTGTCCCCGAGGGAGGGGGGACAGTAATGGAGAATATTCTGTCACTCCAGGCCTGGTGGTTGGTCCTGAATGGTGTAGACAGGAGTTTGACATCAGAAGAACGAAGGCTGCAGGAAAGAGTCTGTTAATGATGGGACAAGTTGGTGAGGTGGGAACGCTTTGTGAGAGGAGTTTGTGGGAAAGAAAGGCAGTGTAGCTTCTGAAGGACAGGGGTGATGTGGTCACAGGAGGGAGAGAGAGAGGAGTTTATTTAGGACTTTGGATGATGTACCATAAAGGTTGCTGTTGCAGTAGTCAATTCAGGCTGAGATGAAGGCACGGATCAAAGATGTGGCTGCAGCGAAGCAGAGTGACGGACAGAGACAGGCTATGTTTTTTAGATGGAAGAAGGCATTTCTGGTGATTTGATTGACGTGCTGTTAGAAGGAGAGATTGCTATCGAAAATGACTCGGAGGCCGCGGATGTGTGTGTGGAAGGAGACAGAGCGGCGATATCGATGGCGAAGCAGAAGTTGTGAGTGGTTTTGATGAGAGATGAGATGTCGGATTTATCGCAGTTTAGTTCGAGGAAGTTGGCTTGCATCCATGATTTAATTTTGGTGATGCAGGTTGTCAGAGTGGGGTGAGTTGCAGTGGTGATGGATTTGGTGGATATGTAGAGCTGGATGTTGTCAGCGTACCAGTGGAAGTGGAGACCATGGTGACATATGATGTTACCAAGGTGGTGCATGTAGAGGATGAATAGAAGAGAACCCTGAGGGACGCCTTGGGACAGGAGTAATGAAGGAGATGGGCTGCGTTCCAAATTCTGTACTTTTTCTTTTACTTTAAATATGTACTGCAGCCTTCTGCCTTTACAAAATACATGCCGTTTCATGCAGTATGCATACAACTGGGAGAAGCTACTTCATAATAATGCGCCTTAAACTTCAACCGCCGCAGTCTATAGTGTGAAATGAGCTCAAACTTGTTTATTCTTGCCTGGGACATCCTAACATATGTGACGCAACTGCACAGAGGATTGTGGGTCAGAATGGCCAGAAAAGCATGCTGGCTTGCATGCTAGGAAATCACACTAGATGTAGTAGGACATCCTGTGACATCATATAGTATGGTAGTATGGATATTGGAGCGTAACTGTGCAGTTGTGCATGTTGATGAGCTGTCGTCTGTTTGTCCTGACCTCAGACAGGAAAGGGCAGTACCAGGGATGGGTACCAAAACCTGGTGTTAAATGGGCCCAGGGCTGAAATATTAAAGACCGGAGGATCAATAACCTCCAGCGTTATCGGTTCTGCTGTTGGTATTGGAGAAATTAAGAAAATAGATTTCCTTTTTATTATTGCCACATAAACTTTATGTTGCACATTTTATCCCACCAACTCTGTTTCTAGTTTGTCTATGAACACTTTTTTTCCAAGGGGTTAGTGCACACAGAGACACCCTGCTCTTGGTGACGACAGTGGAGAGAAGTAAACTTTCAGAAGTGTTGTTGCACTTCACTAGAGTTGATGCCAGTAATGCTCGTTTCCACAAGTGCAACAAGTCTGTTTGCATGTAAACATGCAAAACATACAGCTGTTGAAACATACAGTGAAATTTTTCATATCCAGCACAGTTGAGTGCTTAGCTTGCAGCTAATCTTTCACTGCTTCGGGTACATTTTGTACACTAGCAGCCTAATACCCACACATTCCATTAACTAAATTACACAAACATTAGTTAATGATTGAAAGTAAGCCAAAGTAGCTGTGGTCGCTTTAGAAATTCAGTCTGAAATGCAGAAATTCCATCTGAAAAGGTCAGTGCATTGTCATTTGGAAACTTCCTCCTTTTTCAGAGCACTAAGAGCCAGGAGGATTTAGTGATTTGGTGGCTGAAGGCAAAATCTGTCTTGCTTTATTGTCACTCTGTCTCTAACTGAATGTTGGTGCTGGCAGTGATGGAAGAAGTTTCTCAAGTCTAACTATTAATCCTGCACAGCCATACTGTCAGAAAATATAGTCCTGCATTTAGGTTTTTACTAAAAAGTAAAAATCATGCATTTACATTTGTGTAAAACTACAAATGTATTAGCTTCAAAATGCATTAAAGCAGTAAATATAATAGCAGTCATGATGCAAAATGGAATTATTTCAGAATAATGTGTGTTATATCAATAACTTATATTTATTGATGTAATAATGAAGGCTGGAGCTGGTAAACATGATTTAACTACTGTATGTAGTTTATATGCTGAGTAGCTTGTGAATTTTCCCTTGGAGATTGTTAAAGATTTATCTTAATCTATAATATTACCTAATAATTAGATTTTTTGGATTTGCATAAACAAAATTTGCATAGTAACTAAATTTAACAAATGAATGTTGAAGGAAAGAGAGCACAATATTTGCCTGTGAATTGATTAGAAGTACTCCAGAAAAGTACAGGTTATTCAGTCTTGTACAGCACCTGAGTAAATACTTTCCACCGCTAAATCTTCCCATCGATTATTGACCCTGTCAGATTGGAATTTGGCACTTGAGGGTCAAACTTAATAATGTGAAACTCTTCACCACAACAGTATTTTACCATCATCTCCCTACAGCTGTTCAAACCTGTGTGAGCTAGCCAAGTTCTATTCCTGCTTGTTCCAGTTGGTCACACATATTGCAGCAGCTGCACAGAGCAGGTTTCATCTCATTTGTTTTGTAGATTTCATCCAAACACTGTTTCAGAATCATTGCAGTATGAAATAAAAATATAATAAACTAATTACAAACATACACAGGTGGAATACAAAGAGAAGTTTAGCGTAGACTCTGCTGAAGGCCCTGAGAGTAGATGCCCTTATCTCCCCTCTGCAGGCTAAGCATATATTCATGTGATGCAGCAGGTGATGAATGATAAACTAATGACACTGAATCTATGGCTATTACAGCCGTGTCATTCAAGTCGATTCACAACTGGGTCCTAAGAGTCGCCGTCTGGCTGCTGTGAGGCTCTGCAGAGCTGCTCCATGTGATTTAGCACAGGTCCTCACAAGTGATGACACTTGATCGTTGCATAAAGGACGTGATGAGCCTCTCGCTCACGGTGCCAGGAGAGGTCATTCTGGCATCACGATTGGCAGGCTGAATGGCTGCTCCTCCACCTGTCTGCCATCAAACATGGAAATCACCCCACTCACCCGTGACTGCTGCATATTCAGTGAGCAAAGACAGTGTACGGCACTTCATCTCATTTTAAAATGGGCTATAAATACAAAATGTTGCACAACAATTGCACAAAAAAACATATTTTTTTTCTGAGCCCAGGAGAAAATAAGGTTGATACGGAGACTCAGCTGCAATAACCCATTCAGTTATTGAACGACAGCGGCTGGATACACTCTCAGCCTCCGGGCTTAAACGAAAAAGCAGAGCATGGCTGCCTGATTGAATGGGTTTGTAATGCAAGCCAAATAGGTTTGTTCTAATGGGAATCAGCTTAGGCGACGGCTGCAGAGGCTTACGCCTGCACTGTAACTGCAGTAAGCAGCAGTGGCAAACACCCTATTGCTTCTTGATTGGCTATGAGAGGCAGAAGCAACACTAAGGGGTTGCTGTGTTTACTAATGGTCGTTTTAGTGTGGTAATATTCAATGAGCCTTAACCTTAGGAATCACTGTATATCAGAGGAAAGGTTTCTGTTGATGTTTTGGATGGGTGAGCTGCTGCACATGCCCAGATGTGTTTTATTAGGTGCAAAGCTTCTCTACTGTGACTTAGCTTTAACATTAGACATCCTGTTGAAGTCCCCTTGAGCAAGACACTGTTTAAATTAGGAAGAGCTGCAGGGAAGGTTGCATAGCTGACCCAGTGATCTGAATTCTTAGTGGAGGAAGAGATCTGGGGAAGAAAGGAACACCACCATCAATTATGCGTATTAATATTGAACCTAAAGCAGAGCAAGCAATAAAATGTTAAACTAATAAGGTAAGCGTCGCTACACCTAGGCAGGGTGATGAAGTGATACTGATATGTATCAGCAATAGACACTTCATCAATAGCAAGAAGAAATGAGTTGGATAGAATAGGCCCTGCTTGCTTCCTTTATTTGATTTTTATCAGGGTGAGATGATTCGTTTGTCCTTATTTATGTGTGTAAAGTTATTTATTTGTGTTTTTCACTATTCAATACCTCTGTGCCTTGATAAATAGGCTTTAATGGAATTACGTCAATTCAAATTAAACTTTCAATCCGCTAGTCTTTGTTAATAATAAGTCATTAAAAACTATCAGTAGGATGAAACATTTTATCATGATATACTTTTCCAGCTACATCGCCCAGCTCTAATTGCACATCTGGGCCTCCATTGAATGTTATCAATGTTGCAGAATTCTTTGCTTTACCCTATCAGTGTGTTCAGCTGATGAAATTTTTAGTTTGGATTTGGTTGAATTTTGTGCTGCTACCACAGGACGATCAAAGTAAAAGGAATTTCACTCGTGGCGCTTGCAGCAATAACGTTTTTAAATTATGAAACTCACCAGCAGTGTGTCGTTTGAGAGGCAGCGTCCAGATTTGGCTAAAAAATCCTAACATAAGGTGCCTTTTCTCAGCAGATGGAAATGCTGAGTTGTCATGGGGATGACTGACCTTTTAACTCAAATGTTTAGCATGAGATATTAAACAGTATATAATACTATTATATGTCTTACAGCATGTGTACGAACAGCTTGGAGGGTCAGAACTGGTGGCTCCCAATTAGCTGCTGAGGCAACACACCTGGGCCAACAGTGGTTCAAAGGTGGAGAGTTGAGCTGCAGGACACTGAAGGCAAAACAAAGAAGAAGGTAAGAAATATTCTCAAATCTCCCACAGTTGCTTTACATTAGTTGAGCAAACAATACAGAGCTGAGACAAAATGTTTCTGTGTCTGAATATGTTTCTGTGTTTTTTTGTGGGTTGATTGTCAGCTCTGAACATGCATCACCCTGCTAATGACCTGATTTCTCAGCCTCTCTACATTCATACATGCAGAGAGAGACTCATTGTGTGTCCTCATGAATCCATGTGAGTACTGCTGCTGAACAACCTTGACTGTCATGCCGCAATTTATTTTGACAAGCTCAGACAGATGTGTGTTAAACTTCTCATGCATGTGCAAATGCAGATTATAAATTCTTTTCTTTTTTCTTTTTCATGTAGAGGCTGTTTTTTTCCCTCTGCTGAAAAACACAAACATAAACCAGAGGAAAGCTCTGAATTTATTCATTACCATCTCAACCTGACAAAGTGGAGTAAAGTTGGACTAATGATGGGGCAGAATGTAAATGGGAAAACTAGTCTGCTGGGAGCAGCAGGACTGATCTATGAGTTTGCATGTGTTTTGCAACCTAATATAGCTTAGATAAGCAGACACTTTCCAAGGGACGTAGTTACAGTGCAAAGAAGCACATTAGGGAGGCAGGCTTGTCTTCAAGTGTGCGTATGTGTACACAAGTGACTGAGAGAGTCAGACCCGCCAAATGTGATTTATTTAGACAAATGTGAAAATATCAATACGATGATGAATGAGTATGTGAAAAAGCAAAACTCTAAGATTGCTCATCATCTTCAAATTTAAGCCTGAGCACAGGTTCCAGCCCTTATGGGGAACAAATAATATTGCTGATACTCACTATGCTCTCATCTGGCAGGTGAAATTGGAGTTACAAAACTATTCTGAATTTTCAATTTTACAGTCTCCATGTATCCGTAAGACTTTCTGGACTGGTTGAGACGCCATCCCCTCCATGTGTTTTAGTGCTAAACCCATAACTGAGCAGGCTACCACATATTAGGGCTGGGATGATATGCTTTTCTCCCGATTCGATTCTTCCACGATTTTTTGGATGCCGATTCGATTTAAATTGCGATTCTACGATATTGCCGATTTTCTCGATTTTTAACACCAGTGAAACAGTTGAATGATTATGATTGTCTACAGACTATTACAAGAACCATATTTCTCCAAAAAATATACATCAGATGTAAGTCCGTTTTTAAGATTTATTCAGCAGCAATATGTTAACTCTCTTTTCAAACTGGACTGCCTGGACTCTCTGTATTTAAAAAGGCAAACAAATGCACATTGCACAATATAAAAAATAAATCAAATATTTTTCTCCAGTTGCTTATTTAGCTGTTTCAGTCCTTTAAGAAAACAAATGTCAGGTCAAATAGAGCCCCTGAACACTCAAATGTGAGCCTTAAACGTTTGTAGCGTAGCCCGGTTGTATAAGGTGACGTAGAAATTTCTAGACCGCTGATGTGTATGTATGTAGTCCACATGCCGTTACCGGCAGCTCAGCGAG